>SDVV010010212.1:0-16357 GCA_016164225.1 Gammarus roeselii
TATATATACATATAAACACACACACACACAGCTGCATTTGTTTGACTAAACTTTGTTCAAAAAAGTGTGATGCCTACGAGTGCCTGAGATGGCAACATAGCTTGAATCTCTACATCCAGCAACTGCTCAGATTTGTGTGAAAACCATCTTGAAATTATTTCAGTGCTCTATGAACCCAAAAAAATTGCATGCTCAGCAATGAACAACACGACCAAGTGATCCCAAATTTGCTTTTATATGTGATGAAGACTTTAGAATATCCTGTTTCCTGTTTGGCAATAACTTTGAGTCAGGGCGGTTAGACTGTGGCCTGTTCAATCTCGGTCGTCATAGTCTGTGAAGGTTGCAGCTTAGAAAACTGGTAATTTATACAAACCAGGTTCAATGCAAATTTTTTGGAGTATTTGTTCATCGACAATAATAGGCTCTACAGTTTCCTAAAATATATTTGATTTGGAACTACAATCATGACGATTTGCTCATGAAATCATGAAGTACCGGTAACTAACATAATCGTGTAATTATCATGATGGAATGCGTCAGTTAAAACTACAGGAGAAAAAAAAAATGATTGTTGTTAGAGTATGGAGATAGTATTAGAATTGTCTAGCCGTTGGCCACCTTCTGGCTAATCGGGAGGCATGCTGTGTGTGTTTACATAGCTAAGGGCAGCAATAGATGTTCTATTTATTTCCACTGTGAAACTTGAAAGTGATCCTAACAATACAACCTTTCTATAGCAATCTTACCTTGGCCATAATCACCAAATTGTAGATTATAGTGTCCATTTGTGTTCATTGTGAAACTTCATGAACAAAATTAAATAAACATGCCAATTAAATATGCTGAGTTACCTACTGAATTATTGTTGACAAAATAAATGCAACCTCTGTTACTTCTGTATTACACGTAAACATAATATATCCGTCCTCCAAATGTAGATGGAGATGAGAACATGATGTCAAACTGCTAATGCCAATGATAAATAAAAACGATGAGCAAATGCTCCCTCAAAATATATTATCCTATTTATAAATGTGTTCATAGGTCAACTGAAAATATCATAGCTACATAGTAAATGAAATTCTAGTACATCAGCAGTAGAGAGAAAACATTGAAGCTATACAAATAAACATATCTCTACTATTTATACATGATGGTATAATTTTTGGCAGGTTGTCAATAACTTGGCAAATATTTCTGATTGCTTATTTATACTAGATGGTATAATTTTTGGCAGGTTTTCAATACCGTAGCAAATATTTCTGATCGCTTATCGCAGATCGACTCTTACCTTGATTCTTTCTTAGGGTCAAATGTGTCGGCCATGATGGGAAATGTTTTCTCAATTTTCTTGAACAGCCAGCTAGCTAGGCCTCCAACAAAATCACTGTTCTCACAAGATACACTAACCCAGCTACAAACAAATGATACTGTAACCACCCCTTAGGGTCCCCCCCTCACATAACTTGTTTCACAAAAATTCACAGTTCAGAAATGTTGTTGGTAATTGATGTGACTAAGCAATCACTTGAATGATTACCTCAAGTCACAGCAATTACCTTCCACTTTGAAGCTATCACAAACTAAACTTTATTTTGAAGCACACAGTAGTAGGGCAACATAAAACAGGTGGGGATCAACTTGGATTTTTACAAATGCACCTGAAAAGCAGAATTACAACTTTCTGAATTGACTTAGGTACAGCTACTGTACTTTAGCTTGCTCTGATTCAGAAGTGATACCCAGATAAAAAATTAATATAGATATCACAAAAACTAGAAAAATTAGTGAAGTTGGGTAAAAAAATGGACCAGTTCAGAGCTCACCTTTGCAGCCCCCCACAGCCCCACCAACAGGGCACGCAGGCATGGGAGGCAATACACCTCAGCGTGCCAGCAATTAAAATGAACAGCACGGTACAAGCACTGCAGCAGGACGCTGGTCGGAATGCGCTTAATAGGTCCAAAGAAAACAAAACAATGAAGACAGTCAACAACTGCACACAACTATCAATGACACAAACAAAGCCATAATATCACATCAAATTGAGTCTAGCAAGACTCATACAACACTGCCCCCCATTCCTTTGCCAGGGCCTTCGCGAAGTGAATCACACTGCACAACATCAGCGGGCAACCGGTTTTAAATCTGCACAGAGCGAGAATAAAAGAATCTCCCTTTATAGTCCGTCTGACAGCGAGGAACCACCAGCTTGAAAGGATGCCCACGTGTGCCAACATCCGGAGCTCACTCAAACAGAGCAGACAAAACTGAATCAACAGAACAATGAAAAATCTTCCAACACTTCACAAGATCAGAACGCAACAACCTCCCCCTCACAGAAAACAACTGCATTGCTTTGAGCCGCTTACCATAGTCAACTCCACCCAGCCCATCAATCTCCTTGGTCCACCTCCTCTCAAGGTGGACCAAGGAGATTGATGGGCTGAAAAGAACATTTAGAAATAAGCAGACATGGAGCTCTATATGAAATTCTATACATAGTTGGAAACATCATGGCAAAGTTCTTGGGCAATGTTCTTGGACCCATTTCTATCTTCCAGCCAATTTTGGGTGAGCCTGGCGCACTTGATTACTCACCATGAAGGCTTCACGACTGACCACCATGCCAGCAAGGTCTGAGTACAGAGCAAGACAAGAGGCACATGCACAACAGCACACAGAATTGAGAAGTACGGCAAAAACAATGAGCAGGAGAATACAATAATTTATGCTTCAGGAAATTGACTATATGGCGATTCAGTTTCCCTCACCATTGTCTTACCTTTGAGCTCATTCCAGTAGCCTCACAAACTAGTGGGCAGCAACAGAGCTGAGGGAAGCCAGTGCAGCCATGCACACCAGTATTATATTGAGAAATATGAAAAAAAAAGGAAGTCAAATTTGTTAGCACTGGTGACAATTATAAAAACAAACAGCATGAATGACAAAAAAATCAGAAAAGCTAAACCAGTTCACAACAGGACAAAGCCCACTGTACAATGAAGATGCACACCAAGACAAAACACACCCACCCCCACTCACGCAGCAAAAAAAAGGCAACTACAGGAGTGCACAGCACAGCACATCTCAACCCACACCACTACATGCAGAGCTGCACAGAGCAACTCAAACTGAAAAAAGTCATATAGCTACTCCCACACACAAGACATTACAACCAAGCCAGAAGAAAAGGACACCCACAAGGAGATGGAACATCCAGCAGGCAGGTATCAAAGTCATGAATAACATGGGAAAGATTGACCTCTGTCAAGCTAAACAAACTCAAACAGAACATCCCCAGGAACTCCACCAGTAGCCTCTTGAAAGCAGTTAGGGAATCACACTCCACCATACAATTTGGCACGCTGTTACAAAACTGAGCGCATCATGCTCAAAAGAATTCCTTTTTGATGTGAGACCCCCCAAGACCAGAGGCATCAGTCAGCCCACAGATGATCCTTCACAATTTAATAAGGTCCGTCCTGAGAAACCTTCCTTTTATAAAAATAGACCTAGATGCTTCCGTCAGGAAAATTCATCCAAATCAGCATGACCATCAAGAGTCTATGTTAATCTCCTCTGCACAAACTCAAGCAATCTCAAATCCCCAAGAACATCCGCATTCTATACAGCCAAACAATAATCCATGATAAGCCTGATGTGCATCACAAAGAGGAACACCATCAAGTGAAAACTACAGCTAACGGTGAATCTCAGCAGCTTGTTAGCTAATCCAGATGCCCTTCCCAATACCTCTCAGACATGATGGGGGTATTTCAAATTCCCATCTACCGCCTCACCCAGGTCCATGTGGTACTGAACAAACTTCAAAGGAGTTCCAACCATATAATATTGAGCCAGCAGATCCACATCAGACTACACATATTCTCATCTTAACAGACCCACACATCTTTGTGTGCAGTGACAACCTCTAATGCTTTACACAGCAGTAAGTAGCATTGACTGGGGTTTCTCACCTTGGTGGCCTCAAAACTGCCCAGCACCCCAGGGAAAGCCTGAATGCACGGCAAGACAGGAGGCACAAATGCCACCGCACACCAGAACCGCAAAAGCAAGACAGAGCAATGATAGAGAAAAATCCAGAAATCTGTGCTTCAGGCAACTGATCATGCAGCAATCTTGTTAGTCATTACCTGATTATTACCTGACGCCCCCAGCCTGCTGCCACAACCCCCAGGGCAGGTCAGGACAAGGAGCCAAACCTGCAAGGCACAGGGAGAAAGCAAGAGAGCACAGGAGGCAAGCAAGGCATGCACCAGTCACAAAGTGCAGACATCAGACACATGGAATGGCAGGTGAAGACAAAGCGACTGGAAGTGTGCATGCCAGTTAGAAGAGGAAAAACAATATAAAGGTAACATATACACACATAAAGCTACATACAAACATAATAATCATACAACATATATATTTACACATATGCACAAAGCTTAACATGATGAACAAGCAATCTAAAAGGAGACAACTGTACATAATCAGTCACCAAAGAAAACAATAAAAAGATAAAATAAGACTTCAGTCTTAATAAAAAAATAAAATGTGTGGAACTGACGACAGAAGACCACTTTTAAAATAAGAAAGTGTAGGAGCATGAACAACTTCAGCCGGTAAGGAATTCCACAAGGATATTTGTCTACAATTGAAGAAACACTTTCTCACATCCAACGACATCACGGTGGATGATGTTTAAATCCATGCCCGCAGGTACAAGTATCAGGAGCAGCAGTAAACATTCCTGACAAGCTCACATCAACCCTGCCTAAAGCACAATCATCAGCAAATGCTTAGTAATATTTTATGAGATCGAATCTTACCAGCCTCCATCACTTGGAAACAAATTTAATCTAGACAGACAACTTGCAAGAGACAAATCCGCAAGTCTATCAACCTTCTTAGTCCAACGTCGCTGAACAGACTCCAGCATCCTCAGATCAGCAACAAACTCCAAATTCCAAACACAGAAGCAATAGTCTAGTACAGGGTGGATATGAGACACAAAAAGAGATACCATGAAATCAGAGCTCCTATTAACAATGGACCTCAGTAAGTTGTTAGCCAAACCTGAAGCTTTTTGTACCACAGCATTAATATGATTATGAAACTTCAACTTGGTACAAACAATAACACCAAGGTCTTGATGAGACTACAAATGATAAAAGATCACCACCCAAACTGTACTGAGCCACATCACCCAACTTCAACCAGTCAAAGTTTCCCCCAAAAATATGCAACACCACATATTTGCTGGCATTTAATTTCAGGTTCCAAGAAGAGGCCACATCATTGATTAGATTTAACTCCCGCTGCAGAGAAGAAATACCTTGGCTAATGTCACCCAAACTTCCCCTAGAGAACTGCAAGTACAACTTATAATCATAAGCAAAGGCCTTAAACTTATATGACACAGACAAGGAGACATAGTTGACATAAATTAGAAACAATACCAGGCAAAGTACTGAACCTTGTGGCACACCACTGTCAACAGCCCTGGGACCACTAACTGCTCCCTTACAAACAACTCTCATTTCCCTGGCAGTTAGGAAAGTTGATATCCAGAAGAGTAGCTGAGCAGAAACGCCCATACATTGTAACTTGTGCAACAACACAGAGTGGGATACAACATCAAATGCTTTAGAGCAGTCAAGAAAAAAAACGTCCACAACAAGACCCTGATCCACTCACTGGGACACATCTCCATAAGTAAGTAGGAGCTGATTCTCAGTTGACCTGCCTTTCCGAAATCCAAACTGATCTTTGGAAAGGATCCCATTAGCATCCAAATATGATGTCAAATGAGAAGTTATTATACACTCTATTGACTTGCAGCAAACTGAGGTCAAACTCACAGGACAATAATTTAGAGGGTCATATCAAGATTTAGCTTGGTACAGAAGTACAACTCAAAATAATTCAACACAAATGTGGTTAAGAACCCTCCTTCATAGACAATAAAAATTAGGCAAAGTGGATAGGCCAATTCAGAGGAGCAAGACTTCAACAGCAAAGGATGAAGATCATCTGGTCCCATGCTTGAGTTACCATCAAGTTGAGAAAGGACTGACAGCACATCATCAGGTCTGACTTCTATGTACCCCAAAACACCATCACTCATCTGGTGGGGAGCTGAAGATGAGGGATCCAAACAAACATACACAGATGAAAAACTGGAGGCAAATACCTTGCTCATCAAATAAGAATCAGTTACCACATCACCATTGATCATCTTCAAAGGACCCACAGAGGGAGAACCTGTCATCTTCATTTGTATATAAGAGTGAAATAATTTGGGCTTAGATTTTATTTGGTCAACAAGAGACTGCTCATATTGGGAGGGACTCCAGGTGGCATAATTCCGGCATCTAACATCCAACTAATTAAACTCCGCGAGTGCATCAGCCGAGAGCAAGTGATTCCGTCCGAAAACTCCTCTCACACATTTGAACTCCCCCCCACCTCAGACATCCTCAACAACCAGGCTGGTGTAGATGTTGACCATGGTTGGCAAGGTCTACCCAAACAAACAGGCACATATCTATCCACCAGTGTACAGAGGATTGCTCACAAATATGAAAAACACTTGTCAACAGTCAGAGAGTCAAATTTGAAGTCCCAATCAACCTCTCTGAGAGCAGATCCAATTAGATTGTACTTCCCTCTATGCCAGAGGAAAGTTGGGGCATTTTCAAGCTGTAATGAAGACAATTCAGAAGTAAAAATGTACTTAAATGCTACAGGGCAATGAACACAAGAGTGGGAATGGAGGCAAAACAGATACATCACCGACTCTATCTGTCTCAGTTGATAAAACCAAGTCCGGAATATTTCCTGAAGTCAAAGTAGGTTCATTCACCCATTGGGAAAGACCAATTGAATTAAAACATTCCAGGAACTCATGGTCAGCAGGAGTAACATAATAATCTGAAACATTTTGATTCCATTTAATTGACAGCAGGTTAAAATCACCCACTATAAGAACCTCTCTGCAGTCACAAAAGTCTATCATAAAATAAATCAACCTATAATTTTCCCCAGCACCATACAATGGAGGACAATAAACCACCAAACAGATGACATCCACATCAGTTAGATGGATAGCAGCCATATTTGGAAGTTGAGTGTCAACTATCAGGTACTTCAGTGATTTAACAACGTAAATACATAAACCATGTTTACGTTACTCAACATCAGTATCGTCTCGGACAACATCATAGCCAGAGATGCCAACAAAGGAAGACTGAATGCCATGCAGAAGCCATGACTCTGCAATGACAGTAACATAAAGCTTTAAATTGTTTATATGAGTAGAGAGGATATCAATTTTACTAATCAGAGAGTTCAAATGTATAAAGCTAAAATTAAAAATGGAAAAATCATTCAACTGGTACTTTAGGTTACAATTCCTGGAAGGGGGCTCCCAATGTTTAAATACTGAGATTTCTTGCCCCCCTTTCTCTCCAAACCACTCTACCTCTCCCACTAGATGGACCAGAGGCAGCACTGGCTCCAATCACAGAACCACTTAGTGGAGGAAAAGCATCAGGGCCAATCCCAGAGCTCTCCACAGTCCAACTTGAACTGTGATTTGCAGAATTGACTCGACCTCCCAAGGTGGTCTGAATGGCCCCCCCCAAGCCAGAATGACCATTTCGACCAGGAACATCAGCCCCCCCGCCAGCCGCACCACCTTGCCTAGCTGCCCTACAAGATTGCAGCTCCTGCCTCTGGTTATACATGAGATCCCAATGGATAAACATGTGTTTCAGCTTGTGAGACTCCCTCAACCTGCTGACTGATGGGAGCAGGGCAACTCTCTGATCTGAATCAGTAATCCTAGCTCTATACAAACCAGTGTCTCCAATCTGATTCACATTTCCCAATACAATGCTGTTCAAATTAAGAAAACCACATACATCAGAGAACAACTCAGTCACCTGTGCCAAGCTACTTCCTCTCAGTCCTATGATAATAATGGACTCTTTTCTCTTAGGCCACTCTTGAACTTCACGGATTTCCATTAATACTTCTCCGGAGTCAACAGATTTGGAAATCCCTGCTTGCAGCCGATCCTCTGCGATTCTAACAACATCGCAACAATTAGTAGCAAACTGCCTGTCACCAAACCAGCAGTCGCCAGCTTCAAGCCATCCTCAATCTTGCGAACTAGAGAAGCAAGCTCACCGATCAACAAGTTCAACTGAGAGTACAACTGGACCTGGCTATCACACATATTAGCAGACTGCCTATTTGAATTTCCCTTCACATAACCGCAGCAACAAAACTGCACGGCGCCACTATCTTCATCAACCAGGCACCTAATGGCTGATTCTGATATACCAACACAAGCCAGAATCCGGTGAAAATACTGGTCACAGAAAATGCACAAAACAACAAGATCAAGGGTCTGCCGCTCACCTTTGTATCTCACCTTTGCAGCCCCCTACAGCCCCAACAGCCCCGACAACAGGGCAGCAGGCATGGGAGGCAGTAAACCTCAGCGGGCCAGCAATCAAAATGAACAGCACGGTACAAGCACTGCAGCAGGCCGCTGGTCAGAATGCGCTTAATAGGTCCAAAAAAAAAAAAACAATGAAGACAGTCAACAACTGCACACAACCCTTGACAACAAAAACAAACAACAACATCACATCAAATTTAGTCTAGCAAAACTCATACAACACTGCCCCCAATTCCTCCGCCAGGGCCCTCTTGAAGCCGCGAAGTGAATCACATTGCACCACCTCAGCGGGCAGCCGGTTCCAAATCTGCACACAGCAAGAATAAAAGAATCTCCGTTTATAGTCCGTCTGACAGCAAGGAACCACCAGCTTGAAAGGATGCCCACGTGTGCCAACATCTGGAGCTCTCTCAAACAGAGTAGACAAACCTGAATCAACAAAACAATGAAAAATCTTCCAACACTTCACAAGATCAGAACACAACAACCTCCCCCTCACAGAAAACAACTGCATTGCTTTGAGTTGCTCACCATAGTCCACTTCACCCAGCCCATCAATCTCCTAGGTCCACCTCCTCTGCACAGACTCCAACAGTCTCAGATCCCCCAAATATCCCACATTCCATACACTTGAGCAGTAGTCCAAGATGGGTCTAATATGAGTAATGAATAAAGAAACCATGAAAACAGAACTCCTATTGACAGTAGAGCGGAGAAAACTGGTTGCCAGAGTGGAAGCCTTTCTTACAACACTCCTCACGTGGAGATGGAACCGCAGCCTTGAGTCAACAAGCACTCCCAAGTCCCTGAAGGAATCGACAAGCGCAAGTACCACACCATTCAGATAATAAGCAGTTCTATCATCAATCTGCTCCAATTCAAGATGGCCGCTGTAAAAACACATAAAGACACACTTGTCAATGTTCAACAAGAGATTCCATGACAACGACACAGACTGCAACAAATACAGATCCCTCTGTAAGGAAGACACACCCAGGCGAACTGCTTGTACATCGCAGGGGAAGCTCAAATAAAGTTTGAAGTTGTCAGCAAAGGCCTTCCACTCACAAGCCACACCTGCTGCAACATGATTGACATATAGCAGCAACAAGAGCGGACCCAGCACAGAACCCTGGGGCACACCACTTGTCACCTCTCGGAAGTCACTGACAACTCCCCCCACAGAAACACACATTCGCCTTCCCATCAAAAAATAACGAATCCAATCTAACAGTCCATCCAAAATACCCATACATCTCAATTTGTCTAACAAAATCGAGTGACTGACCACATCGAACGCTTTTGAGAAATCCAGAAATACCACATCAACAACCATTCCTTCATCTACCCGGTCAGCAACCTCACCATAAGTAAGCAAAAGTTGGTCTTCAGTGCTCCTTCCAACCCTGAAATCAAATTGGCCCTCAGACAAAATGCCAGAATCTTCTAGAAAAGACACCAACTGAGACACAATAACCCGCTCCAGCACTGTACAGCAAACAGAAGTGAGACTCACAGGTCGGTAATTGAGAGGGTTACTTCTTGAACCAGACTTGAATATAGGAACAACACGAGATACCTTCCAGGCCTCCGGTAAAACTCCCAGATCCAATGATTTTGCAAAAATCAGAAACAAGGGCAATGACAGCTGCCAAGAACATGACTTCAAAACACCAGGGTGAATGCAATCAGGTCCAGATGCAGAAGATGAGTCTAAACCAGCCAGAACCTGGGAAACTAACAGCCTAGTCACACAAATCCCACTGAATTTTCCAGGAAAAAAATGATGTGGGGAAGGGCCAGCAGGATCAGCATCCACAAAAACAGACAAAAAAGAGTACAAACAGCTGATTCATGTCTCTCTGACCAGCAACAACCTCACCAGATGGAAGCTTAAGAGGACCAACAGAAGGACAGCCTTCTTTCTTCCTCTGATATAGGAGTGAAACATCTTGGGAGTAACAGAGAAGTTGTCTGCTAAAAATTTCTGCACTCAAAATTAAGCTCACTAAATCTCTGCAAGGACGCCAACACCTCCTCATGCCGCCTACCAAGCTCCCCCCTCAAAAGCTTATACAGCGCCCAAGCCCTAGATCTACTGTTCATCAGTTCCCTATGAGGGCTCCGCAACCAGCTTGGTCGAGAAGCAGAGTCTCGAGTGGGAACAAACTTGTCCACAAGAGAATGGACAATTGTCTGAAATAAACTATAATTCTCCTTCACAGTGCCATACAAAAACTCGTAATGCCAGTCAACACCCTCTAAAACCTCTCTCATGCTCCTGTAATCACCACAAGACCACATAACTGATTTCAAACCAGGATCCCCTGCAACATCATTCATCTGAAAGATATATTCCACCAAGACAGGGGCATGGTTGCACCCTGGAAGAGGAGGCAAAACTGCCACAGAAGACACCCGATCCTCCTCCGTAGTCCACACCAGATCAAGAATGCTACCCGAATCCACAAAAGTACCTTCCCTCACCCACTGAGTGAGTCCAAGCAAGACAAAACAATCAAGAAACTGGGAATCAACGGGAGGGATATAATTATTAAAAACGCCTGCAGACCAATCCAATGAAGGCAAGTTAAAATCCCCAAGAACAACAACCTCACTGCCAACACAAAACTCCATCAAGAACTCAATCAGTCTAGCATTCTCCTCAGCTGAGTAGAAGGGTGGCTGGTACGCCACCACAACCAGAACATCATAATCAAGGAGGGAAATAGCAGCAACATTGGTTGAAGTCACCTCAATTGGCACAAACTTGAAATTGTTTGCAACCTGTTAAACAGACTCCATGCTTCTTCACCTCCCCCACCACATCTTCCCTCACCAGCTGAAACCCTGGCCAATCAACAAAGAATGAGGACACCAAAGAAGTCAACCAAGACTCGCACACGGGCACCACTCCCAGCACCAGGACTCACCACCGCAGCCGTCCCAGCGCAACCGCCTCAATAATCACCAGCCAGTGCACAACTATAGGAATCCCCGGAAACAACAACAGGCCTACCCCAACCAGCACAGGGATCAGCTTCCCGTCTCGCAGCAACCGCCAAGAATTCTATCTTCTCCGTCACCCTTTGATGCCTTAAGAGCACACCTCCGAGTCAGCAACTCTCCTCATTACCTGTAGGTTAAGTCTTTCTGAGTGTAAAGATTCCTAAAACCATCCATGTTCATCAGCCTAGGGGCCTGTGAGAGCAGGTTGTGCCTGGAATCATCATTGGTTACCTCTGCTCTGAACCCAGATTGCACAATTGGGCACGGGGTTCAGAACATTACGTGCGTTTTCATCGCCGAATATTAAGAACCAAACTAGCCGTGCGCCTCAGAAGCTGAGATTGGCATATCTAGACCTTTGCGTGCGCTCGCAGCAGAATGTTTGCCGAGTTATGTGCACCACTGTCAGAGACACTGACAAATATATACAAAACAGAGAACTAGATCTGCAAGGCTACGAGCGCCGAGAAACTGACTGCAGAATTACATGTGTGTAGAGCTTGACATGACCGCACATAGACGTAAGCGTCTTTCACCAACAAGGCGTCATTCAAAACAGAATGTAACATTTGGATGATACTCTTCCTTATGGTAGTTATAAATTAAAATGAACAATACCTGTCAGTTCTTAATAAAAATTGCCATTACTAACTATGCTTAACATGCACTTCCACTCCTCTGTCTCTTCCATGAATGTTGCAGCAAACTTGTTTACATAACGTGTGTGACGTCTGTGTTCGTTTTCATCTATTGTCAAAATGCAGAAATGTTAAATTGTCGTTCAAACCATGCAGGGCGTAATTCAATATTACAGTTTAGCTATTGTTGCATTCATACCAAACGCTGATGCGCTTTGACTTGCCTGATATTGCCCGTTGTATTGTGAATTGTCAATTTTTTATTCTCCTGCCAAAAAAAAATCAATATTGGTTTACGTTAGTTTCTCTCAGTAACCGATGATGATCCGGACTGTTTGGTCACAGAGATTAGAAGTTCTTCAATGATGGTGATGTGCAGTGGTTAGGAATCTTGGTGTCAGCTTGAATTAATATGCTATGGAGGAAAATGCGTGCATGAAATTTTGTTTACATGCGATGTACTGTCGCCGCGTGCAATATTTTGAAAGGTGTCTTCACGTGCACTCCATCTCAAGATTTCACGTGCGCATCACATATTTCTTACCAATGTTTGCGTGGGCTGCCTGCCAAATTGTGCAATCTGGCTCTGAACAGACCTGTAGTGCCAATCTTTACCAAGTCAGTCAGAACAACATTGACACCCAAGACATGGCACACATCATAAAACTATGCTTCCACCAGCTCAATGGTCTCAACTGAGCACTTCCTTTTCTCCCACTCATTCAGCTCCCTTACTTCCTCAAAGACATCCGTCCTAAACAGCCCAATTCCAGAGGAACCATCAGTGGCACAGCCTCCCAGACCACCAGTCTGTTTACTTTCCTGAGCAGACTCACTACTGCCCCACTCCTCACACCTCTAATCTGCCTCATCAATACTCCAACGGCCACCAGCAATTGAGAAAATGACTCCTGAAGATGGTTGACTGATGGGATGACAAAATATTGTTGCTCTCAAGGTACTCAGTCAACCAAGATACAACTATTATTTCCATTGATTTGCAGCAAACAGATGTCAAACTAACTGTCTGTAATTGAGTGGATCAGTGTCAGATTTAGCCTTGAATATTGGGGCAACAATTGATTTGATCCAGACTTCAGGTACCGTTCCTGTCCTCATTGATTTTAGAAAAATCAAACCAAGAGAGAGGGAGAATTCATTTGCACAGCTCCTCAGAAGATGCGGGTGGAGGCCATCTGGACCCATACTGGAACTGGGATCAATAGCCAAAAAGACATGCTGGACCCCCAGCCTAGAGAAGTCCACATCAGAAAGACTCCCATTAAAAGACTGGAAAGGGGCTGGGTTGGTAAGTGCTGAACCTACAAGAACTCCAGAAAAAGACGCAGCAAAAACTTTGCACATCACGCTCGGATCCTAAATTATCTCACCATTTGGCAATCATAGGGGGCCAACAGCAGGGCAACCAATCTCTTTTTTCCTGAGAGAAGGAAAAAAATAAGTTTTCCTAGGTATGCCAGATTTGATTTTTTGTTTTTGTTTCTGTGTTATGACAGTTGTGTGCAATTATTGACTGTCTTCAGTGTTTTTTGTTGACCTATTAGATGCTATCAGACCAGCGCTCTGCTGCAGTTTTGATACCATGTTGTTCTTTAGATTACTGGCCCACTAAGGTATACTGCCTTCAATGCCTGCATGCCCTATTGGCGGGGCTGCCGAAGCTGTGGGGGGCTGCAAAGGTGATATAAGCATGAAACATCTCACGGTATCAGGTTTGTTCAGTAACTTGGACTTGTACATCTTTCGGGACGATGGAAAAAAAATTGTAGATTCTATTCAGTTCAACATATATGCGTAGCCTTTCAAGAGCACTTACCGAATTGCAGCCTTCCCCTCTCCTGACCTACTAGTAGTCACGTCATGCTTCCGATCTCTCTCGGGCAAGGGCGGTGGAAACCTTGACAGCCCATGGAGGGCCTGAACAAACAGGTGTGAGGGGTATGAACTTCTCAATGAGGGACATCAAAATTGACTGTAGAAACAAAAAATTTCCAGACACCAATGAGTAGCTGAATTGTAAACCCCAATCAATTGGAGTTCATCCAAGTTCATCGCGATTTGGGAGTTCATGTGGATGTTGGTCTCAAGTTTCATGGCCATCTCAGAGAAGTTGTGAGACAAGCTGCTGGTCTTTGTAGTGATAGTTATTTGCTTGAGTGGACAGTTAATAGAGGCCAAAATTTTATGGTCACACTTTTTGTGGCGCATGTCAGGCCCATTTTTGATTACTGCTCCTATGTGTGGAATCTTGGTTATGTCCAGGATGTGAAGTTGCTTGAGTCTGTTCAGAGGAGGTGGACCAAACAGATGCATGGTCTGTCCGAGATGTCCTACCATGACAGGCTGATGGCTCTAAATTTATTCTCAATCAAGGGCAGGTTACTGAGAAGTGACCTCATAAAGTATTGGAGAATTCTGTGTTGTGACACGGAGGGTTTTGATTTGTCCATTCTTTTCCAAAGGTTGCTGGATGGTAGGACGAGGGGTCATCAGCACAAACTCTTGTTGCCCCGCTGCTCTGTGGATGTGGCAGGGAGTTTATTTAGGGTTTGATGCATTAGGATATGGAATGAGCTGCCAGCTGCTGTTGTCAAGTCTACTACTATTTCTGCTTTCAAGGCAGGGTTAGCTGAGTTTATTGGGAATAGGTTGTTTGAGTGCTAGGGTTTTGCATTCCCAGTTGTGTTAGGGAGTCTGTGGTGTGACTTGTCCTGTTGTTTGTTTCTGTTCTTCTTATAGATGTGTGTATGTATTTGCTTTCATGGTTTTCTGTGGGGTTGTAGTTGTGTTTTGCATTTAATGCAAGTGGCTTTGGGTTCGTTCTCAGGAAGCCAATAGTGCACATCCCTTCAAGCATCTTCCCGTTGTTGTTCTGCAGAGTGTTTGAAGGTGCTGGCATGCATGGCTGTGCTGGCCTCTCCTGGCTTGACGCACCTGACAACTGGGTATGCTGAGCTTTTAGGGGGGCTGCAAAGGTAACAATCAAAGGTAAGAATACATAATACTGATGCACTTTGACTCCATTGTATTGTGAATTGACAATTATTTATCCTCTCCTCAAGATCTGTGATATTGTTTTTTATTCATTTCTCTCAGTAACTGCTGATGATCCGGACTGTTCAGTCACAGAGATGACTAGTTCTTCAGCGATGATGATGCGCAGTGGTTAGGAATCTTGGAGTCAGCTTCAATTGATATGCTATAGTATTATGCATTTGTTTACGTGCAATGCACTATCTCCGCATGCACTATTTAGAAAGGTGTCTTCATGAGCGCTTTATATTAAGATTTCGTGCATGCATCAAATATTTGTTATCAATGTTTGCGTGTGCTGCCTGCCAAATTGTACAAACTGGCAGTGGTTTGGAATTTCAGTCAGTTTGAATTGATGTGCTCTGGAGAAAAAAGTCTACAAAACTATAGTAGAACATATATAAAAAAATTATTCATGTGGAATATTCTGTCCTTGCAAGCAATGTTCAGAAATAGTGTCTTCACGTGTGCTTCATCTCAAGATTTTATATGTGCATCATATACATACTTCATATCAAATGTTTATGAGCGCTGCCTGCCAAATTGTGCACACTGGAGTACGGGTAGTTTGAAAACATTGAAGAAAAAAATTGTAAACTGCGATGAAATTTTAAAACTGTCTTCACAACTATCATGAACAACTGCAACATAGGACAAGATACATGGTTGAGAAAGCAGAACTGCAACTTGAAGCCCACATAACAAAGTGAATCATGAAGAATATACTTGACAGTAAGAAATTAATGCAAATATTATGAGAAGAGCCCAGGACAAGATGCAAATTGGATGAACCACTCAGTGCAATGCAAAGAAGAGTAGGAAACAAAAGAGATGAAACAGGGTCAACAGTGAGCACTTGCGACGGTAGTAGTAGCTGGAAAGTGAACTCTACCGGAACAGTTGGATACCAGGATTTTCAAATAAAGAAAACTACGTAGATTGATAACACCGCGAGCGGAGAATCGATTCAGCAATAGACAAAGGAAGGAGGCGATTGTAATATTAAGCTTCATTTCGATAACAGACTCGCAGGCTAAGTTATAGATGACATAAGTTATAAATTACAAAAGCTTCACAACATAAACAATTGGAAGTCCAGCAATGAAGGGATGATTCGTCGCCGACTTCCTAATTTTTTTCAACATTTCTTCACAGTCGTCATCCATCCATATAT
>SDVV010010213.1:0-16356 GCA_016164225.1 Gammarus roeselii
GAAAGTAAGTTTGTTATTTATGCTAAATCCTCGCTCCACAGTGGCTGGTCCGTGGGAAAGTAAGTTCCTTGTTAATGCTAAATCCTCGCTCCACAGTGACTTGTCCGTGGGAAAGTAAGTTTCTTATTTATGCTAAATCCTCGCTCCACAGTGGCTTGTCTGTGGGAAAGTAAGTTCCTTATTTATGCTAAATCTTCGCTCCACAGTAGTTTGTCCGTGGGAAAGTAAGTTAATCAGAATGCTGATTATGGTCTTAGCAACTTCAACCGTTAGTCTCCAGGTAAGAGGGCCGACTAAAGTTCCCTTCATAAACTTGCAGTACAATATAATATGTTTGGAAAATTTTACAGATCTGACTCGTGTTCACCTCCACTGGATATTATATATAATGCAAATTTATACCTGTACTTAATAAATTCAAGAACAATTCAAAGACAATTCAAGGACAATTCGAAGACAATTCAAGAACAATTTGAGGACGTGGCTACCCTGATTATGTAGACCCTATCACTGATGACGCTAAGTAGAACCTTTCACTGTTGACGTTGAGTAGACCCAATCACTGTTGACGTTATATAGACCCTATCACTGATGACGTTATGTAAACCTTATCACTGATGACGTTATGTAGACCCCATCACTGATGACGTTATGTAGACCCTATCACTGTTGACGTTATGTTGACCTCATCACTGTTGACGTTATGTAGACCCTATCACTGTTGACAATGAGTATGCCCTATCACTGTTGACGTTGAGTAGACCCTATCATTGTTGACGTTATGCAGACCCTAATACTGTTGACATTGAATAGACCCTATCACTGCTGACGTATGAAAACCCTATCACTGTTGATGTTGAGTAGGCCCTATCACTGTTGATGTTATGTAGACCCTATTACTGTTGACGTTGAGTAGGCTTTATCACTGTTGATGTTGAGGAGACCCTTTCACTGTTGACGTTATGTAAACCCTATTACTGTTGACGTTATGTAGACCCTATCACTGTTGACGTTGAGTAGACCCTATCACTGTTGACGTTGAGTAGACCCTATCATTGTTGACGTTATGCAAACCATATCACTGTTGACGTTATGTAGACCCTATCACTGTTGACGTTGAGTAGACCCTATCACTGTTGACGTTAAGCAGACCCTATCACTGTTGACGTTCTGAAGACCTTATCACTGTTGACGTTGAGTAGGCCTTATCACTGTTGACGTTATGTAGACCCTATTGATGGAAACGCGATGCAAAACTTATCACTGAAAACGCAATGTAGACGATAATCTCCATACATTCCATAGCAAACTGCACTAACCTTGCTAACCATAGGTTAATGTGATACGAGACTAACCTATGTTCCGATGCAACCTCTTTAAAAAGGAACCCCAGCAGGTTCCAACTTTTGCTATAGCATTTCAGAAAACGCAATGTCAACTCGATTGTTCCAGTAATCAGCAAACAGAAGACAATTCGCTGCTAATACGAACTATTTTATTCTGGAATGATTTATTTCACTAACTTATTCCGGTCTAATAATTACCACTCGTTTTTTTTCGTCGGGAATGAAACAAAATTTTCAGCAATATCCATCAACCTAAATCACTATAATTGATTTGTCTGCAAAAAGTAAAGATACATTACTTCCCCTCGCATTTCCTTTGCCTTTCCCTCGCCTATCCTCTGCCTTTCCATCGCCTTTCATTTGCCTTTCCTTCACCTTTCTTTCACCCTTCCCCAGCCTAGCCTTTCCCTCGCCTCGCCTTCACCTTTCCGTCACATTTCTTTCGCCTCCAATATTTATATATGGCCAGCTAAATTCTTTCTCCATGCGAAGTTTATCTGCTTATAAAAACTATCGCATATTCGATCGTATTCCATCAAATTTGTTCACCAGTATAGTTGTTCACCAGTAGAGTTGTTTACCAGTATAGTCGTTCACCAGTATAGTTGTTTAACAGCATAGTTGTTTACCAGTATAGTTGTTTACCAGTATAGTTGTTCACCAGTATAGTTGTTCACCTATGTAGTTGTTCACCAGTATAGTGGTTCACCAGTATAGTTGTTTACCGGTATAGTTGTTCACCAGTATAGTTGTTCACCAGTATAGTTGTTCACCAGAATAGTTGTTCACCAGTATAGTTGTTCATCAGTGTAGTTGTTTACCAGTTTGTTGGTTGTTTACCTGTATAGTTGTTCACCAGTATAGTTGTTCACCAGTATAGTTGTTCACCAGTATAGTTGTTCACCAGTATAGTTGTTCACCAGTGTAGTTGTTCACCAGTATAGTTGTTCACCAGTATAGTTGTTCACCAGTATAGTTGTTACCAATGTGTAGTTGTTTACCAGTATAGTTGTTCACCAGTATAGTTGTTCTCCAGTATAGTTGTTTACCAGAATACTTGTTCACCAGTATAGTTATTTACCAGAATACTTGTTCACCAGAATAGTTGTTTACCAGAATACTTGTTCACCAGTATTGTTGTTTACCAGAATACGTATTCACCAGAATAGTTGTTCACCAGAATACTTGTTCACCACTATTGTTGTATACCAGAATACTTGTTCACTAGTATATTTGTTTACCAGAATACTTGTTTACCAGCATAGTTGTTCACCATTATAGTTTTTCATCAGTATAGTTGTTTACCAGTATAGTAGTTCACCAGTATAGTTGTTCCCCAGTATAGTTGTTTACCAGAATAGTTGTTTACCAGAATACTTGTTCACCAGTATAGTTGTTGACCAGAATACTTGTTGTTCACCAGAATAGTTGTTTACCAGAATACTTGTTCACCAGTATTGTTGTTTACCGGAATACTTGTTCACCAGTATATTTGTTTATCAGCATAGTTGTTTACCAGAACAGTTGTTCAGCAGAATACTTGTTTACCAGTGTAGTTGTTTACCAGTATAGTTGTTCACCAGAATAGTTGTTCAACAGTGTAGTCGTTTACCAGAATACTTGTTTACCGGTGTAGTTTTTTATTGGTGTAGTTGTTCACCAGTATAGTTGTTCACCAGTATAGTTGTTTACCAGAACAGTTGATCACCAGAATACTTTTTTACCAGTGTAGTTGTTTACCAGTATAGTTGTTCACCAGAATACTTGTTTACCAGTATAGTTGTTCAACAGTATAGTTGTTCACCAGAATACTTGTTTACCAGTGTAGTTGTTTACTGGTGTAGTTGTTCACCAGTATAGTTGTTCACCAGTATAGTTGTTTACCAGAATAATTGTTTACCAGTATAGTTGTTTACCAGAACAGTTGTTCACCAGAATACTTGTTTGCCAGTATAGTTGTTTACCAGTATAGTTGTTCACCAGAATACTTGTTTACCAGTATAGTTGTTCACCAGTATAGTTGTTCACCAGAATACTTGCTTACCAGTATAGTTGCTCACCAGAATACTGGTTCATCAGTATAGTTGTTCACCAGAATACTTGTTCACCAGAATACTTGTTTACCAGTATAGTTGTTCACCATAATACTTGTTTATTAGTATAGTTATTCACCAGAATACTTGTTTACCAGTATAGTTGTTCACCAGTATAGTTGTTCACCAGAATACTTGTTCACCAGAATAGTTGTTCACCAGTATAGTTTTTCACCAGTATAGTTGTTCATCAGAATACTTGTTTACCAGTATAGTTGTTAACCAGTATAGTTGTTCACCAGAATACTTGTTCACCAGTATAGTTGTTCACTAGTATAGTTGTTCACCAGAATACTTGTTTACCAGTATAGTTGTTCACCAGTATAGTGGTTCACCATTATAGTTGTTCACCAGAATACTTGTTCGCCAGTATAGTTGTTGGTGAACAACTATACACCAGAACAACTATACACCAGTATTTGAATTCAAATAGACTAGATGCAACATGTAATCAAGTTATAATAGGTATCTGCACGCCGAGAATGGAGTTAGTGTTACGTGGAGAACAAGCGGAGACGGACGTATCGTCTTAGAATAAATAAAATGGATGTTCACATCTCAAAAATTTGTTTACGAGTGTTGGATGAAAAAATCTCCAAAGATGATTTGGCTTGGTTCGAGGATATATTGACTAATGATGGAGATATCAATTATCTACAAATGCGGAGAACTAGAATCATAAGATTTGGAACTATTATTCATATATGGAAGGAGAATAAAGATAACAGGATTTGGTTGACTGATTTCGAAATATTTCAGTCGTATGTAACAGAGTTCAAAGAAAATATGAAGGTAAATCATGAAATTGATATGGCCCAAGCAGAAAACTTCTACACGTGTAATAAAGTTGGGTTAGTGGAAAAATAAATTCTACCTAAGGACAGAAGAAAATCTGGAGCGTATGATGGAGTTTCTTTCGGATAAAGATTGGAGGTACTTTGAATTGGGGAAGATTCAAATAATTAAGGTTCAAGAAGAAGAACAGCCTTCGGTATTCGCATCAAAGATACGATGGAGCATATGAAGGATTTTGAGAGGAAACTGAAATATAGCGCTGATGGGTATGGTTGGATGTACGAACCATGCTGTTTCAAATCAAAGACAAGGTAGATGTCATTGATGATGCCAGCAAGGTCTGTAAATAATGCCAATAAATACTAATAAAACTATGTAAATCCTCAATGAAATGTTTATAATATCCTAAAACTCAAAGGTTAAGCGATGAATTGCATACATTGCGTCGGTCGGAGGTAACATCAAATTGTCGAAGTCGGTAGGAGAATATGTTTCAGGGCGTGAAATGATGCCAGAAACCTATCTCGAGGTAAATGATCTAGATGTGTTACAGATTGGTAGGGTATTAATCAGAGTCCGATCAGATCTTGAAAGGAAGTCATCGTCAAGAATCGGAAAATTGTAGGAAAGAAAAGGTGAATCAGAGATGCAAGTTGTCAATGGATGAAGTGCCAGGAGATACTGAAGTAAATGTGGTATACCAAGTAAGAGATAAGATGCCCGTTTGTATGATGATGGAAGCAAATATAAATTACTTGTAACATTCAATCCTTCTAAGATTGAGAATCTGTCCTCTCTGCTAACTAATACGGGTTGAGGGTGACAACGAAATAAATAATATGTATGTTAAAGAGATATCTAGAGTGGTCTGGAGGGGTTCATATGTATATATCAATGACTGAATACCGTTCATAAGGTTAGGCTAGATTTTGATGAGTGTGAATAACACCCATCAAAATAATATGAATTACCTGTAACATTCAAACCATCTAAGTTTGAAAATGGGTCTTCTCTGCTATTTGATATGGAATGAGAATGACAACGAAATAAATAACATATATGTTAAGGTGATATTTAGAGTCGTTTGAAGGGCTTCATATGTATATAACAATGACTGAATACCATACATGAGGTTAGGTTAGGTTAGGTTAGGTTAGGTTAGGTTAGGTTAGGTTAGGTTAGGTTTTGATGAGTGTGAATAAGAAGTAAAAATCTAGAATCATATGAAAGAAGATATAACAATCAAAATAAACGATGTAATTTGCGTGTGGAACTGGATGAAATTTGCTAGATCAAAATTGGAAGTGTGTATCAAAACTGCATAGGATAGATCAAAATGTAGAGCCAAGTGGAGAGGATGAAATTGAACACATGATAAATCGATGAATGAGTAACATATGTATGCACGAAAAGTCGATCGATGATACATAATTCGTGGGTAGAAAAGGTTAGGTTAGGTTAAGATGCTTCGTTCTTTTCACCTAACATGACGTAAAGCTGATACATATTAAATATCTTGTAACAAAAAGCAAGGGATTTTGTTCTAATGGAAGAATCATAGATCAGAGGTAAAATGCTACAGATGATAACCGACCCTGTATATGCATACAAATGTGTGTGTGTCTACATTGTACCGTTATTGATCCCTGTATACGCTGTAATTATATCGTGTCCGACCCTGTATATGCGTACAAAGCGTGTATTTGTGTACCTGGTGTGTGACATTAAAAAAAGCTACGTAAAATAGAGCCGTGTGGAGAAGTGTTGATCTGTACATCGCATAAAATAATGACTAAATAACATACATAAGCATCAAACTTGAATGAAATATATAATTATTGGTTAAGTTGGTTAGGTTGACTTGATCTTTGAACCTAATGTCGCGTGAAACTGTTCCTCATTAAAAAAGTGTAACAAATTGAAGTGCAATATTTCTCTTGGATTCTACCTGCTGAGTCTCATCCAAACATGTAACAGAGATATCGATAAAAAATCTGGAATATAAACATCTGCAACAGGATATTTGCTGGATCAAATTTGAGATATTTATTCAGACTGTTTTTGATATGTTAAACATACAGCTCAAGTGGAGAGTTTCATACATATCAATATCATACATATGCGTCAAACTTGAATAAAAATACATAACTATTGGTTAGGATGACTGTTAGGTTAGGTTCCCTAGAAATTAATGCAGTGTCTGGTGACCCTTTTGGCAGTGTATGGTAACCGTTTTGCACAAAAATGTGTGTAAATGTCTATATGTTACCCTAATACATGTACCAATGCAGTGAGGCTAATGATCTTGTATGTATACATTTCGTTAATTATGTACCTTAAACATGGTTTATATCCTAGATCTTGTTGACTGCGGACCATACATAACAGGTCTGTAGTGAAAATTTAATAGTTTATTTATTCAATATTCGTTATAATAATCTTATTCTAACAGTAAAACCGAACATCCGTAACCATCGCTGACATATGCGGGTAGCATACATAAACGTTCTGAACTCTACAGTCTACTAACGAGCGATGACCTAACAATATTTGAAACTGGTCGATATTACTGGACTTGTAACAAGGCAAGTGAAAAAAATATATATATGTAGGCACACAAGAAAATAAAGATTGCTTAAACTACAAAGTCAAGTGGAGATATTAGATAAGAATAAAGCTTAAATCAATGAAGAAATACCAAACATAAGTATGAAAACGGGGAAAAAAATATTTGGTTAGATTAGGTTAGGATGAGTTTGGTTTACGGGCAATATCACAAAGCATTAGTAAAAAATGCTATAGTGGATATTGTGAATGCTCAAAATAAGACAGATATTCTGAATTGGAATGCAATCTCATAACAAAGCCTGAAATAATCAATAACTTCTAAGTGTGTAAACTGCAAAACGTCTTAAAAACATTTATAAAAGTAAGAGATGCGGGAATAAGCATCTAGTAAAGACATGCTAGCGGATAACATAATTGAGATGTACATTAAGTTATTGAAGAATTTTAACATTAACACTCTACTCAAAACCGATAGATCAGCTCTCCAAGACGACATGGAACCGGAGTCGAGAGGTAAAACATACCAAATTTTGGATCATTACATCCAAATAAGCGTATTTTATACCCAACATTCCATGAAAAAATATGCGAATTTATGCCTGATTTAGATATATTCCTCTGATAACCAATTAAAACATATAATAACAACTATAAATAGCTAAATAAGATTCTCTACTCTACCCTAACCGACGATGATTAACTATTATATACGGCGTATCCTACCACACCCAGAGGATATAACCTACTCCAATATCCCACGTGATCTGGTTCATGACTAAGATTATATACTAACAACATAACAGTCATACCAAAAATATCTGACATTTAACACTGAGTTAATGCGAATAATGTGATTTTTACTACGATACCTGTTCAAATCTATAACAAATCCCTAGACCTAACTTATGCTATGCCTCTAGTGTCGTAACAACGAACTCTATAATGCTGTACTAGGTCACTTCTCAGCAATCTACCACTGTTATATAACAAATTTAGTGGTAACACCCAGATACGATACAATACCTCTGACGTGCCATGCATCTGTTTAGTCTATCATCTCTGAACAACATCGAGCAAAGTCACATCCTGGTTATAACCAAGAATCTATACACAGGTACAGTGGTCAAGTATGGAGCTGACATGAGTCTCAAAGAGTGTGGTCATAAAAAGGTGGGTTTCTGTTCACTGATGACTTAAGTACACCACTACAACGATGAGCAGCTTGTCGCATAACCTCTCTAACAAACCCATGGAAGTTAGGATTGACGTCCATACGAATATACAAATCACGGTGAACATGGGCGAAGTCCAAATGACCACCATAGAGTGTAAGCCCCCTCTACACCAGGACCTCTAAAACATTATACTATACACTTGCTAGGGATCAATGACGAAAATTCTACAAAGATGCAGTACGGACTTACACCTTTTAAACATACATTCCTCTGATTATCGTGGAAATAATAATACAACAACAACAATAACAATAAAATAGTCAAATAAGATTCTCTACTCTGCTCTGATTTACATCAAAAAATGAAATACAATATGGTATCCAACATAGTAAATCATAAATAAAGTTAGACGCAACGAGCTTTTGCCTATGGGAATCTCTAACTCCTCCTAAAGATTGAAGAATGGTCCTTCAATAAAAATACAATAAGCTAACAGCAATCCCAAGTTTGTAACAAATCGAATATTCTATTTCTATAATAACCACGTCAAATATTGTACCAGGATGTTAGAAGATATATAAAACACTAAAACTATACAACTTGTAACTAAGTTATACCTGAAATAATGCTCTACATTACAGATACAAACGTAATATATTCCGATGTTGTGTTAAATATCCAATACCTTGCATCGAAGATGTAATCTGTACAGAGAACATACAAAACTGAAAGACCCGTACTAAAACTCACGAGATATAACAAAGCGAGAAGATCAATTTCTACCATACCCATGACATACATTAAAAATCATGATGTACGAGAAAAAACTAGCATGCAACCAAACAAATAACTAACGTGAATAAGTTGCCAAGACATGCGAGCGACATAACTGAAACCTATGATAAATGATGTGGAAGACTTCTACACGAACACAATATAATATACAAAACCTGATGAAATTACTCTCCACCTCAGTCCAAGACAGGGCTAAATTAAAATTTCTTTGACTAAAGTCTTTGACGGCTAAATCGTAACTGAATGTTATATATATACATATAAAATACCATAATGATGCATCAACCTACCAATTATGCCTGAAATAATGTGGAAGATGCAAACCTAAAATATCCTAAAAATCCTATAAAAATCAACATAAATCAACCGATCATTACTAAGAATACCTAACACAATTGTATAACTTACAATAAATCCATATTATTCAGGTATTCTCGCTATTAGAATGCCGCGTCAATGGAACACCGATATATCTGGTAAAAACCTGGATCTGCACAGATAGATTCTCTGTGCAGATATTGCATCAAGCCAAAATACAAACATCAACTCACCAACTACCAGACTAATAATCCATACTATTCCTATAGATATTATATACATACGAAATAAATAGATGGAAAACACAAAACATTGCCTAAAATTCAATATCAGGTTGGTATTATACAGGGTCGATTGCACACTAAGGCTGCAAATTGAGTTATATGACATACCTACCAAACTAATCCTATTAACAGTTTATATAGTGATAAATGAACAAAACAGAGAAAATATCCCAACCCCAGCCGCTACGAATCCACAAGTCAACCATCGAATGAGTCAATTATACCCTCAATTAGATATGAATACAAACATATATGTGCAGAAAAATATATAGAATTATTATCCAGCCATAAATAGATAACGAAAAATTCACTCAAACACAGCAATAAACCACGGAAATAACTGATAAGACAAAGAACAGGTATGAGCAAACTCAACTAATTTGCCAAAACGCATCCAGCATTTTGCTTAAGGGGTCCTCTACCGCATCCCTACAGAATGGTGTTATGACAATATCGGTACCAGAATCGAATAAATATACATAACGAACAACAGTTAGTGACCAATTATACCCCACTACAGCAATCTGCAGAAGAAAAAACGTATATAAATACGATGAATATAAAATTAAAATATAAAATTAAAATGTTCAAAGTATAAAAAAACTGCCAACCTAGGCCGCAAGCCTTCGCGTCACCCGTCTTCGCGTCGACCGCCTTCCGCCCGCTTGACTCAAGGTTGAATGCATTGCGCCGGTGAAATGTTATGTGCAAATTCCCGTAGACCGGACAAAATCCGTTATTTGTAGATACATATACTACTGACGGTGGCAACACTGAGAGACGGAGGCAACAGTAAGAGACAGGTAACACTATAACCATGTGAAGACGTTAACATCGCTTGGAAAGTGTAAAACAATTCACTTAAGAACTACTTCCAGTAGGCCTCCTGCTCGCGATTAGCTGAGAGTGAGCGAGACTTTTAGCGCGACGATAGAGTCAACGTCCTTCTATTGGTGGCGCACTAACGTCCTTCTATCAGTGGCGCACAAATGTCCTTCTATCACTGGCGCACCAACGTCCTTCTATTAGTGGCTCACAAACGTCCTTCTACCAGTGGTGCACCAACGTCCTATCAGTGGCGTACCAACGTCCTTCTATCAGTGGCGAACCAACGTAATTCTATCAGTGGCGCACCAACGTCCTTCTATCAGTGGCGCACCAACGTCTTTCTGTCAGTGGCGCACCAACGTCCTTCTGTCAGTGGCGCACTAACGTCCTTCTAACCGTGGCGCACTAACGCAATCCTATCAGTGGCGCACCAACGTCCTTCTATTAGTGGCTCACAAACGTCCTTCTATCAGTGGCGCACCAACGTCCTATCAGTGGCACATCAACGTCCTTCTATCAGTGGCGAACCAACGTAATTCTATCAGTGGCGCACTAACGTCCTTTTATCAGTGGCGAACCAACGTCATTCTATCAGTGGCGCACTAAGGTCCTTCTATCAGTGGCGCACTAACGTCCTTCTATAAGAGGCGCACCAACGTCCTTCTATCAGTGGCGCACTAACGTCCTTCTAACAGTGACGCACTAACGCTCTCCTATCAGTGGCGCACCAACGTCCTTCTATTAGTGGCTCACAAACGTCTTTCTATCAGTGGCGCACCAACGTCCTATCAGTGGCGCACCAACGTCCTTCTATCAGTGGCGCACCAACGTCCTTCTATCAGTGGCGCACTAACGTTCTTCTATCAGTGGCGCACTAACGTCCTTCCAGTGGCGCACTAACGTCCTTCTATCAGTGGCGCACAAACGTCCTTCTATCACTGGCGCACCAACGTCCTTCTATTAGTGGCTCACAAACGTCCTTCTATCAGTGGTGCACCAACGTCCTATCAGTGGCGTACCAACGTCCTTCTATCAGTGGCGAACCAACGTAATTCTATCAGTGGCGCACCAACGTCCTTCTATCAGTGACGCACCAACGTCTTTCTGTCAGTGGCGCACCAACGTCCTTCTGTCAGTGGCGCACTAACGTCCTTCTAACAGTGGCGCACTAACGCTCTCCTATCAGTGGCGCACCAACGTCCTTCTATTAGTGGCTCACAAACGTCCTTCTATCAGTGGTACACCAACGTCCTATCAGTGGCACACCAACGTCCTTCTATCAGTGGCGAACCAACGTTATTCTATCAGTGGCGCACTAACGTCCTTCTATCAGTGGCGAACCAACGTCATTCTATCAGTGGCGCACTAAGGTCCTTCTATCAGTGGCGCACTAACGTCCTTCTATAAGAGGCGCACCAACGTCCTTCTATCAGTGGTGCACTGACGTCCTTCTATCAGTGGCACACTAATATCCTTCTATCAGTGGCGCACAAACGTCCTTCTATAAGTGGCGCACTAACGTCCTTCTAACAGTGGCGCACTAACGCTCTCCTATCAGTGGCGCACCAACGTCCTTCTATTAGTGGCTCACAAACGTCTTTCTATCAGTGGCGCACCAACGTCTTATCAGTGGCGCACCAACGTCGTTCTATCAGTGGCGAACCAACGTAATTCTATCAGTGGCGCACTAACGTCCTTCTATCAGTGGCGAACCAACGTCATTCTATCAGTGGCGCACTAAGGTCCTTCTATCAGTGGCGTACTAACGTCCTTCTATAAGAGGCGCACCAACGTCCTTCTATCAATGGTGCACTAACGTCCTTCTATCAGTGGCACACTAATATCCTTCTATCAGTGGCGCACGAACGTCCTTCTATAAGTGGCGCACTAACGTCCTTCTATCAGTGGCGCACTAACGTCCTTCTATAAGTGGTGCACCAACGTCCTTCTATCAGTGGCGCACCAACGTCCTTCTATCAGTGGTGCACCAACGTTCTTCTATCAGTGGCACACTAACGTCCTTCTATCAGTAGCGCACTAACGTCCTTCAATAGGTAGCGCACCAACGTCCTTCTATCAGTGGCGCACCAACGTCACCAAAATCAAATCGAAAAACATTCTCGACGCCCAACACAAGTCTCCGCCATTACTGCCCAACGGAATGAGTGACCAGGCGCCGCCCGAGCAAGTGGCAATCAAGGACCCTGCAGTAACGATAGAGGAACGGCCAACAAAAATAGATTCACCACTAACAAAAAAGTCCATCAAAGTAACACAGCAGCCCCCGACCGCAACCGAAGAGTTTCTGGTAGGATTCCGAGCCAACATACTCTCAAATGTTACTATGTAAACGCTGGAAGTCTCCGAGATAGAAGGACGTTGACATAATAGCCAATTGAACACAAGAAATTATCTGGGCGAATTCACTCTCCCGGGTTTTTTCCTATTTCACAAAGATAGACTAGGCCGTGAGGGTGGAGGAGTATTGTTTCTCGTAAGAAATACTCTACAAATAATAGAAGTCTCTATTCCAAGCAGCAGACACGACATAGTTTCGATTCAAGTAGTCAGTATAGATACAAAGTGTCAAATCACACTAGTTTATCGTCCTCCCATGAGCATTGCCGCAGATGATATCGATCTTTACAACACCCTCGTCGATGTGGTTAGAACTCAAACTTGGAGACTTCAATATTTCCGACCTCGATTGGGAAACAAAAGAATGTACGGCTACTGACCAACGTCTGATTGGTTTTGCTGTCGATGTGTTTAGGACCCAAATGGTGAAGACACCTACAAGAGGTAGCAATATTCTTGATCTTATATTTAGTGCAAGCGACTCTCATGTCACGAGCGTCGAAGTGGGCGAACCCCTCGGAAATAGCGACCATAACTGTCTCCGTTTTATGATTGAGCTCGAGTTGAAAATGTCGATTAACTGCTGCGAAAAAGTCACTAACATTAGATTAGCTAACTTAGAAGAGGCATTTGCGTCCGCAAATATAACCCTCGGACAAGATGTCAATCAATCGCTGTTCAAGTTTTCGAGTGCACTTCAAAATATTGAAAAGACGGGGGCAATAGTAAGACGGTGGCAACACTAAGAGACGAGGGTAACAGTGAGACGGTGGCAACACTGAGAGACAAAGGCAACAGTAGGAGACAGGCAACAGTAAGACAATGTGAAGACGTCAACATCGCTTGGAAAGTGTAAAACAATTCACTTAAGAGCTACTTCCAGTAGGCCTCTTGCTCGCGATTAGCTGAGAGTGAGCGAGACTTTTAGCGCGACGATAGAGTCAACGTCCTTCTATCGGTGGCGCACTAATGCCCTTCTATCAGTGGCGCACCAACGTCCTTCTATCAGTGGCGCACCAACGTCCTTCAATCAGTGGTGTACCAACATTCTTCTATCAGTGGCGCACTAACGTCTTTCTATCAGTGGCGCACCAACGTCCTTCTATCGGTGGTGCACCAACATCCTTCTATCAGTAGCGCACTAACGTCCTTCTATCAGTGGCGCACTAACATCCTTCTATCAGTGGCGCACCAACGCCCTTCTATCAGTAACGCACCAACGTCCTTCTATCTGTGGCGCACCAACGTCATCCTATCAGTGGCGCACTAATGTCCTTCTATCAGTGACGCACTAACGTTCTTCTATATGTGGCGCACTAACGTCCTTCTATCAGTGGCCCCCTAACGCCCTTCTATCAGTGTGGCGCCAACGTCCATCTATCAGTAGCACGCCAATGTTCTTCTATCAGTGGCGCTTTAACATCCTTCTATCAGTAGAGCGCCAACGTCCTTCTATCAGCAGCGCGCCAACGTCCTTCTATCAACAGTGCGCCAACGTCTTTTTATCAGTGGCGAGCCAACGTCCTTCTATCAGTGGCGCGTCAACGTCGTTCTATTAGTGGCGTGCCAGCGGCCTTCTATCAGTGGTGCGCCACCGTCCTTCTATCGGATGTGTTTGGCGGAACACTACTGCGCTGTGTTTGACGGAACACAACTGCGTTGTTTGGCGGAACACAACTGTGTTGTGTTTGGCGGAACACAACTGCGTTGTGTTTGTCGGAACACAACTGCGTTGTTTGGCGGAACACAACTGTGTTGTGTTTGGCGGAACACAACTGCGTTGTGTATGGCGGAACACAACTGTGGTGTGTTTGGCGAGACACAACTGCGTTGTGTTTGCTGGAACACAACTGCGTTGTGTTTGGCGAGACACAACTGTGTTATGTTTGGCGAGACACAACTGCGTTGTGTTTGGCGGATTGACGAAACTCAATTGTGTTGTGTTTGTCGGAACACAACTGCGTTGTGTTTGGTGGAACACAACTGTATTGTGTTTGGCAAGACACGACTGTATTGTGCTTCACAAAGACCTGCTGCACTGGTAAAACTAATGGCCGTATTTTAACGGTAGTGTCTGTCAGTTCATTTGCCGAACAATTTAAATTGGTCTGCTGAATTCAACAGACAAAGTTGTCTCAACCGCTTCAATACCGAATAATGCATGGGTTTCCGTACAACTTGGACGTCTGGTCTGGGAAGATTTGGTGTCCAAACTGAGTTTCTCTGTTGATGTTGACAATAATTATACGAATTCTGTCAATACACCGTAGACTGTCCGTCATTATGACCGACGTTCGAGGAAATTTTCCCGCCACAAACCTGCCTTGTACCTGTCGAGGCTCGAACTCGCGGCAAGCCGTACTGCAGTCAAACACAACTGGACCGCACATAAAGGCATTTTAAAATATCATTCCTCTACGGTACCGGACAAAGCCTCCAGAAGCAATGGAACAGCGCATCCACGGAGTCGTGAACAGTAATGGACTTGGTACGCGGGAACGCTACGAAACAGCGCATCCACGTAGTCGTGAACAGCAATGGACTTGGCAGGCGACATCGCTAAGAAACAGCGCATCCACGTGGTCGTGAACAGCAATGGACTTGACACGCGATAGCGCTAAGAAACAGCGCATCCACGCAGTCGTGAACAGCAATGGACGCGAGGACTCTAAGAGACAGTTACACAACCAAACAGCTGAACTAAGAAGCCATAGCAGTTGCCCACGCTGGTCAGCTCAGTGCTGTGGTCGAGGGATGGCGTCATAAGTCTGGTGACGTGTGGTAGAGGTGCTATGGCTACAAACACTCACGGTTAAATAACTGCTGAGTCATTTAACCCTGGCACCACCGGTCCAGCCACCTAACTCAGTTGGCTGTCACAGATGGGCAGTGTATTGCATGCATCTAGATGCAGTGTGTCCAACACTTCCCAGCTGCAATCGGACAGTCTTGGGAAGTGCATCTAAATGGCCGCGTCCTGCCCGCCACGGCAAGCGCTGCAAGGCATGTGTCCAGGTGGACACGACTCACGGCCAGCTGCGGGGTGGCTGCCCAAGGTCGCTGCTTATGTGACGGGAAGAAGTGTTGCAACACGACGCCAGGCTGTTCTAAACTAATGTTGCGGTAGCCGCGGCGCCAGTATTGCGTAAAGCTACCTTGTTGGCGAAGCAAGTTTTCAGTCATTGCATTCCTACAGAGCAAGACGTAAGTGCCAATATAGGTTAGGGTGATGTCATAAGAAGTGGCCTTTTAATGCTTCGTTTTGCAGATAAAGGAACAAATGCGGCTTTTGTTCACGTTGACTTTTTTACTCGCCATTCAAATTATAGTCGAGTACAGCCTCCCACAGAAGTCAACAGCCACGGTCTGCACACACCACTACACCGCGGCCCGGCCTCGGCACCGCTGATCACTAAACGTACTTGGATACTTGCAGATTCTTTGCTGTCATAGACTAGCCACAGCGTAGCTGTCAGCCGACCCACCGGTGTGAGGACAACACTCTCCACTCGTGCTGTGGCATCCGCACTTGCATGTCGTTTCTACATTCGCCAGCCGATTCAGTACAGTTGCAGCCCACAGTGAGGGTGGTGAGTTGAGAGTTGCAGCCCACAGTGAGAGTGTTGTGTAGGGAGTTGCAGCCCACAGTGAGGGTGGTGAGTAGAGAGTTGCAGCCCACAGTGAGGGTGGTGAGTAGAGAGTTGCAGCCCACAGTGAGGGTGTTGTGTAGGGAGTTGCAGCCCACAGTGAGGGTGTTGTGTAGGGAGTTGCAGCCCACAGTGAGGGTGGTGAGTAG
>SDVV010010214.1:0-16356 GCA_016164225.1 Gammarus roeselii
ATAGAGAGAGAGAGAGAGAGAGAGAGAAAGAGTGATTTATGTAATTACCTTAGTCATTTTATGAAAAGTCTTGAGAAGTCTCTCATTCCTAGTTGATACCGGAAACTAAATTATTTTACCATTTGTTCGATCAGAGGCTCCCTATCAAGTCTGTCCCACGTCGGCAAAAAGTTATCCAGGAGATAAAGCGTCGGTTGACGTGGCACGACTTGATTGCACCTCTTAAATTAACCTGATAGACCAAGAAAGTTTTGAACTTCCATTCGTTCTCCCAGTCCATGTTTCTTGATTTTTTCTGGCTGGGTTGTATTAGCGGTTTGTGATTCAAGATGCATCAGATTGGACTATCCGGTCATCAAAGCATGATTGGAATTCGAAAAAATAATTTCATCAATGAAACCAATTAATTTTTCTATAAAATTAAATATATTAACTCAGGTGAGTACTTGACTGACAACAATCGACTAATAAAGATTATTATTTCTGATGTAGTCTTCTTCACTACAATTACTGTTTGTTGGAATCAGAATGAATCATAGAACGACCGCTATTTTTCAAAGTTTAGTTAATGTCCATCAATTTTATCTAGTTTGTGAAGTAATGTAATGTTTACCTGACGTGGTGAGACATGTTTTAGTGCGACGGTATGCCGCGGCTCAGTGGAATTCTTGCAACAAGTTTCGAACTTCTAAACCATGGGTCAAAAAGAGTAACGTGTAACCGGCTCCCTCCATTCGAAGGTCAGCCGAGCTGAAGAATATATCCATTAAAACGGTCGCATTTACAAGGCGAAGAAAAATAATGGCTCAATGTAGACCCAACGATCTCGGAAATTGAATAGCAACAATAAATATTTGTATACCGTTGAGATATTGGATCTACGAACACGCGTTTCAAGTAACAATTCCTCTCCCATGCATTGGAAAGTCTCTTAGATAGACAGATGCAATATCCGAAGATATTCATTTGCAAAAAAAAGGGCAACGCAGGGTGGAAAAAAATCCTGCCAATTCGTATAAGAGTTTTTCTCAATCATTGGAGAAACGGTCGATAACCACTACTGCGAGAGCAATTGCATGCTATTATAATATCACTACCCCAATTAATTTGTCAGGAAAGATTTCCAGGAATGTTGGATCCAAATTATTTTTCCCGCGCCTAATTTATAAATCAAAGCCCTGCACGACAAGGCGAGATTGCTTCCAATTAACTAGAATGAGATTTATAATTGCTTGTTTGATCTTAAGAAAACCACGATATTAGAGGAGATGAGTCAAAAATAAGAAGAGAAATTTTTTGACCAGGATTTATCTGCGGCTCTCGAGGGCAGTAAGTGCGATAGTGACCAATACAATAAAGGATCTGTTTCAGGAATACGTTCATATTAATAATTGTAGTATTTTAAGATGCTCACTGGAAAATGTTTAGTTAGGTCAGAATGACAGTTGAAGTAATGTTCTTTCAGTTCATATACTGTTGTTTCTACAAGAGGAGTTCAACAATTATCAGCAATGATCATTTCCTGTTGCATTACAACATTTGCATACAAATTTGCTAGGAGGAGAAAACCCATTTCCGCATACATGTTGGCTTCCTGCAGACACATCGTTCACATAGTTCAAAACTATTTAAATGACTTTAAGTTTATTGGTTCGATAGAACAGAAAAACTATCTTCCAAAAATCAGACGATATCACGTTATTGCGAGGGGCTTGAAAGATGAAACAATCCTCAATTCAAAATATTTTAGTGATCATGATTAACTTAATTTATCAGTCACATTATTTAAACACATTTATGAAGTAGTTGCGGGCTGCCAAATCGACACATAAATAAGTTATCGCTCGAACATTTATCAATTTTTTTCTCAATAGTGCAAATTTCCGAAATTGTGCGCCTCCCTGGCCAGTATCTTCTCTCCCAATATTTAGTGCCGGTTGCGTACGGTCTTTCTGAGCCAGAGAGCCGACCTAGTTGGCAATCCCTTCGATAGCGAGCAAAATGCCTTAGTGAGCGAGGGAGAGAACCTTGTTGGCAATTTTATCCCTAATGTGCAAGAGAGCCGACCTAGTTAGCAATGCCTGTGAATTAGCTATTCCTTGTTGGTAATATAAGCCCTAATGAGCGACGGAGGCGACCTAGCAGGCAATAGGCCTTAGTGAGCTAGGGAGACGACCTTGCGGAAAATACACATCAGCGAGCGAGGGAGGCGACCTTGCGGGCATTGGGCTACAGTGAGCCATGGAGGTGACCTAACTGGCTATTGGCCTTAGTGAGCTAGGGAGGCGACCTAGCGGGCATTGGGCCATTTTGAGCCATGGAGATGACCTTACTGGCTATTGGCCTGAGTGAGCGAGGGAGGCGAGCGCGGGCTGGCATTAGGCCATCATAATAAGAAATATGATGACCATGTTACAGACATTATCTTATAAATAAATGATAAAAGCTTATTCCAAAGTAGAAAATTAAATCATTTCACATATTTCCCATCACCACGCAACATTAAGGATTAGCTGGCTTCTATTATTTTCAGGTACATATATTTATATAATTGGAAATCAGTTAACGAAATTAGGACTTGTGTTACGTATTATCAATTGTTGGAGCGACATATGTGTTTTATTTTCATAATGTCGCTCTTCAGCTATCCGAATAACACAGTTAACGAGGAAGGAAAAAAAAATAAGAACATGAGTAGGGCTTCATCAATATGTTAATATCATCAAAACTACGATTGAAAATACGCACCGAAACAACCAATGATAATCTTACCAGATCAATATGTTTGTGAGTTACTCCCGCCTTTTGGCGCCATTGTACTGAGCCAGAGTTCCATATTAAATGGAGTAATAAGTCATTTCAATCACGCTGTGTATCAAGTTGAACAACCGCAGTTGTTGGCACCAGCAGCAAGATGTCGGAAGTAATGAGTCAACGGGGTGGGCGAGAATATACCATCACGTGTACAGCGCTTGCGCGGTGAGTGCGCGGGACAACGAGACTGCCCTGAGAAATTCTTGAGGCGTCGTGACGGCGGGACCATAATACCTTAACTGGTATAGTGTGGCGGCGTCGGATGAGCGGGACAACATGACCTTCACTGGTATAGTAGCGGCGTCGGGTAGGGCGGCAAAATAAGACTTTCACTGGTATAGTGTGGCGGCGTCGGGTGGGCGGGACAACGAGACCTTCACTGGTATAGTGTCGGCGTCGGGTGGGCGGGAAAAGAAGACTTACTGGTATAGTGTAAAGTGACGGCGTGGGGTGGGGAACAATAAAACCTTCACTGGCATAGTGTAGCGACGTGGAGTGGAGGGAGGGGAGGAAACAGCATTTGTACTTCGCGTAGGAATCGAATGGAGCGACTGTCTGGAATCATGGTGGGTTTGAATTAAATGGAGAGTTGTAGTAATAGAGAGGGCATGTTGTACAGTACTGCACAACATATCACAGATTAATGACAAAATAAAATGCAGTGTTTTGCAACCTAACTTTGGTTATTGTGCCTGTATCGTGCAGAAAACACAAGGACAATTTAAACACAATGCGATTTGATATTCGCTAACAATACAATTTCCGATAGTCAAACAAATTCAGAGTTTATTTCAAATGCCATTAAATACGAGTCTCCCCATTGCTACAATCGCAATACCGAGCAACACATTATAACACTCTACGAATTGATCATTTTATGTCTGCAATGCACGATTATGAGTTTAATAAACTTCAATTGACCTGACAAATGCATATTATCGACTGCTCGCATAACGTGAGTGCACTCACTGAAGTCGCGTGGGATACAATCAGAGGTACACCAATTTAAACATTGTTTAGCGCGAGAGCACGTGTGATGAAAGATTGTAAGCGGTTATGACAGTGTCCGGCCATGACAGTGAGCTGAAGTTAAGTGGCGATCGTGCCCGTGCGCGGAAATAATTTTAGCGCAAACGCTGGGCTCCCTCTGGGTGCAATGGTTAGGCACGGTATCATGACGTGCTCAGAGTGTGTGTGCATCTGTTTTTACATAGATGTGTCATCCGAGGGACTGGGAACGGTCGCGTAAAGAGAGGCGAAGTGGGTTGACTGTCTGTTATGTAATTGTCTGATGTTTTGCCCTATGTGTAACTTGGTGTAGCAGGGAAGTTGCAAGTCTATATTATTGTAAATAATTGTCTCTCTAATAACAAAATAATGTTCGGGAGAAAGGGCATTGGTGTGTCTTCAAAAAATTGCGGAATGGGAATAGTCTGTTTACAGCCAGTTGCAATTCGCAAGGCCGTGCTCTGTTTTCTTTGTAGGGAATTAATGTGAGTGGGTGCATGGAAACCAGGCGGTGTTTACGTATGCGAGTGTGTGCTGATGTATACCAGGCGGTGTTAACATATGAGATAATGAGCCTGATGAAATGTTTGCATAGTGTTGTAATTGATTTCTTGGAGTGACCGTAAGTGACCGTGGTAACTGCCCGGGACAAGTTCAGTCAAGTTCTGGCATTGTGGTCGATTGTCATTGTGTGAGGTTTGAAGGTCATCATCGCGTCATAAGGTACTCCATGGATAGTAGTAGTAGTACTGCGGGGTATGAGAGTGTTATTGAGCGCAACATGAGAGTGAATGCGGTGTTCGCTGATATCTGGTGCCAATAATGAGAGGGATGACTTACTGGCGGACAGTTTTATTATGTTGTTCAGCAGGCATACTTCAAAAGAGTTTAGGTACTGCTGAAGGAGTGCAGCTGCGGTCTCGTGTGGCTTTGTGTGACTGTTGTGAGGTTGTCCGCGTACTAGCTGATATAGGTATTAGGTTCTGTTGGAATGGGCAGGCTGTGCATGAAGGTATTAAAAATTGAATTGGAAAGGGCAAAAGAGCCCTGTGGATACCACTGTCAAAATGGTTGATTCGAGTCGGCTTGTTATGGTAGACAGTGTGTGCATGTCTGCCAGAGAGGAAATTAGCCAGGTTCTTGTTGTAATTTGTTGGATGCGTGTGTTGAGTATTTTGTTTATATGGGCGGGTTTGGAACAGTGTTGAAGGCCTTACTGATATCTAGGTCACATTCCTAGGTGCATTTATCTAGCTTCTTGTTGCTCAGGCCTTCATGAATGGTCTTAGTGAGGTTGGTTAGAAGTGCGGGTTGTGGAGTGTTAAGTCCTAGAAATGTGTTCCGAGTTTAGAAGTGACGGGTATTGTATTGTGTAGAATGGAAAAGTTAAAGATGCATGTATGTATGTATAGGCGTACAGCCATTTCCCCCAAATAAGGAGGGTTGCAAAGTTAGGCTGACAAAGAGAGGGAAGGCACACAATCTCCCCGCCACAAGATCGTAGTGTCCATGCCGCGGCTCGAACTCGCGATATGCAGCACCAGAGACAGGCACACGCCATCGCTATTCTTAGATGTCGCTAAGATTTGCGATGGCGTTTGGACCCAGATGTTTGAGGGGAATATATGATATGCAGTCTGGTCCTGTTGCTGAAAAGTTTATGGTCTGGCAGATGACGGCTATGGTCATAGCTAATGTAAAGGGAGGATAATTATTAAGGTCGATCTGTAAATGTGTATTGTTTTGCTTCTCTTCAGCGGAAGGTGTAGTACCAGCCCCGTCGTTCATCTTATGGACGGTCGGTGTACAAACCAGCTACAGGATGCGGGGTTACTTGAGGTGTGATACCTTGTGTCTGGTGACTGTATACTGAGGAGGCTGTAGATGGAGGAGTCAAAATATAATTCAATCATTCTTCCTTGAGTGGGTGGTTTTACGACTGATGAACATTTTGACGCTCAGACCTCTTGAAGGCGTAGTGCTGTTGACTGTTTAGCCTCGTGGAGAATCAATTCATAAGTAGAAATGGATGAGGATTAGCAAAATCGGTAGCGTTTGATAATTGTTGTTGCTGGAGGAAGTTCAATTTAATTGTGGTGTGAGATGTGAAGTCGTCTTGCACTGCATGTGGAGAGCCGTATCAGGTATGTAGCCTGATGCGTGCGGCCCGAGCTATGAACGATGGTGCTTCGCGGGCATCAGGAGCGTGTTGGTTAGGAGATGACCGGGATGCCGGTGATAGCCTGGTATGTAGCCTGATGTGTGCGTCCCGAGCTATGGAATGACGGTGCTTTGCGGGCATCAGAAGCGTATTGATTAGAAGATGATCATGATGCCGGTGATAGCCAGGTATGTAGCCTGATGCGTGTGGCCCGAGCTATGGAATGACGGTGCTTTGCGGGCATCAGAAGCGTATTGGTTAGAAGATGATCATGATGCCGGTGATAGCCAGGTATGCAGCCTGATGCGTGTGGCTCGAGCTATGAAATGATGGTGCTTCGCGGGCATCAGGAGCGTATTGGTTAGAAGATGACCAGGATGACGGTGATTGCCAGGTATGTAGCCTGATGCGTGCGGCCCGAGCTATGGAGTGTTTAGTGCTCTGCGGGCATCAGGAGCGTGTTGGTTAGAAGGTAACCAGGATGCCGGTGATAACCAGGTATTAGCCTGATGCGTGCGGCCCGAGCTATGGAATGATGGTGCTTTCCGGGCATCAGGAGTGTGTTGGTTAGAAGATGACCATGATGCCGGCGATAGTGATGAGGAGCTTGAATTTGGGACTGTAGGAAACGGATGAAGCGTGTAGGTCAAAGAATGTGGGCGTTTCCCTTCATGCGAGACACTTTTAATTTGTAATCCTTAATTGAATGTAATCGGCTTTCGTCCTAATGTGAAGAATAATCTTCTAAAATGTCAAAATTCTTTTTGTCTTGTCCAATTATACTGAATTAGCACAAGCACAACCGAAGTTCCACACGACGGTGGTAGTCGATGACCTATGGCCTCATTTTTTACAAGGCGTGTGGCTGTCGATTTTCCGAGCTTTGCTTGTAAGGTGAAGATGAAATCCCTTAGCGCTGATAACGAAGAAGACACCGCAAGGCGTCTGGGTTGCATTCAATAAATTATTTGGGGATAGTTGAACACAAACCAGCATTTATAATGATATCATTCTTAAACTGTGGTTTATTGATATTCAGGACAATATCACGATGCAGTGTATGTGCGGCATTATCATGTGTTCATACCGTTCGTATAATTTGCTGCTCAATTATGTTCAGATTCGGGTTGAATTCACCTTTTATGGAAATAGCAGATGACCAAGTATGCCGATGTTACACTAGTATGCTTTAGTTGATTATGTTGCAATTAGCAAATGCATCCCATTACTTTGAATACTGCTTAGGAATGTTAGAACAAACTATTTCCGTCAAATCACAGAATTATGAAATCCGCCTCCGTCGTAATCCTACGCAATAACTTATGACTTGTTCTGCTTTCTGTTCTTCTTTCTCAGTTGGTAGATTTATACACACATTTTTTCAAATGAATTAGTAATAGGCATGGAGAGCTGCTCCCCTTTCGTACTTGCATTTGATGATTGATCATATCAAATTAGAGTAGGCAAGGAAGAAGTATTCTGATAACTGAGCTTCGGTGGTAAGATAATTTGTAACCGAATACATGATCCCTGATACATAACTCAACTGATGAAGGCCAAAGCTCAGCTTATCGTTTAGAATACATCCGAGATAGTTGATATAAACACTAATTCTAATACTTTGCTTTCGAGCAAACCATTAGACAGTGTGATTTATGACGCATAGTGACAATCATCAATTTCGTTTTACTTTCATGCGCGACGAGTCTGTTACTGCTAACCACGACTTCCTCTTTGTGGTCACGATTATCTAAAATCATTTCAACGACGTCGAACGTGGTGTTGATAATTGCAAAAAAATCGCGTTCGTCATCATGGAATGGGATGAGAGTTTGAACTTATAATATTTTTTAACATGAATGTAAGCATCCATAGACAAAATATATTACTCCTGAGAAGACCTACATTTTGGCAAAACATGCCAAGTTGTACTTTGGCAGAACCCTCAGTTTGAGTTTCTCGTCCCGTACATCGGCAATGTATCGGTGCAACACTCAATCGCGGACCTTTCTTGTATCCGATTTTGTCTCCTAATTGCATGAACGATCTTTTTCTTACAATAAGCCGACCTTGGTTGAAGGTATGATTTTCGAATTTACTTACAAAGATTGATCACGAAATATCATCCCCCGGGCAGCAGCACCTACTTTAGAAGATAAATTTCAATTTTGTTTACCTGAATGTGGCTTCCTATGAATGCAAGTAGGTAGACCCCGGATAAAGCTATTTTGTTCGAACAATTGTAAAGAACTTATCGAGAAAAAGACAAGAAGTATCGACCTGCAATCAATTTGTTTGTACAACAAATAAAGTATTTTAAAATAACGGTATGAGATGGAAATTTTCCCATCCAGATATAGTCGTCAACAATCCTGATATGACAGAAACGTTCAATGACGCAGCTTCGCGTGACACAAATGTAACATGGGGTGTGGCACATATGGAATGGGAAATATTGTTTCTCATTTTAGTTATTAACGCAGAATAAGATGCTGAATTGAGATTGAAAAAGTCGGCCAGCTGGAATAAGTGTTACAGTAGAGCCATTGCTGTGTTGCAGTAGAGTTATTGCTGTGTTGCAGTAGAGCCACTGCTGTGTTGCAGTAGAGCTATTGCTGTGTTGCAGTAGAGTCATTGCTGTGTTGCAGTAGAGCCATTGCTGTGTTGCAGTAGAGCCATTGCTGTGTTGCACTAGAGCCACTGCTGTGTTGCAGTACAGCCATTGCTGTGTTGCAGAAGAGCCATTGCTGTGTTGCAGTAGAGTTATTGCTGTGTTGCAGTAGAGCCACTGCTGTGTTGCAGTAGAGCCATTGCTGTATTGCAGTAGAGCCATTGCTGTGTTGCAGTAGAGCCATTGCTGTGTTGCAGTAGAGTTATTGATGTGTTGCATTAGAGCCACTGCTGTGTTGCAGTACAGCCATTGCTGTGTTGCAGTAGAGTCATTGCTGTGTTGCAGTAGAGCCATTGTTGTGTTGCAGTAGAGCCATTGCTGTGTTGCAGTAGAGCCATTGTTGTGTTGCAGTAGAGTCATTGCTGTGTTGCAGTAGAGCCATTGTTGTGTTGCAGTAGAACCATTGCTACGCTGCAGTAGAGCCATTGCTATGTTGCAGTAGAACCATTGTTGGTGCTTGAGTTGAATGGTGACGCCGAAATTGAGTAAAAGAAAACAAGGTAGAAAATCTGACAAGGAGAACCGATTTTTTATACCCGTTGGAGAACAAGAAATCGGTCACCAAACACAGGAATTTAATTATATATCACATTTGGACATCAAAAATTTGAGAAAATATTTCAGTTAGCTTATAAATAAAGTGCACCTTGATCTGCAGACCTTGTTGTATGGTATATGACCGTCGTCACGATAGCGTATGTATTCCTTCGACCGTGGCTCGATCAGAGCAATTATCTAGAAAGCAAACACAGACATTTCAACCAATATCAGAACTGATAACAAACATATTTGGAACAACTTCTGAATCGGTAATAGAGCTTCCAATGCTTGTTCTTAGTGCGAGGTACGAGGTAGGATTTGATTGTACGTTCTACTGGTTACTAACGGTATATACAAGATTACTCAGAAAACTTTTACTCAGGTAATGCTGAAAACCCTAGGAAACCATTTATTCGCTTGTTCAACTGATTGTGCATGAAGTGCATCTCATTACAGTTTGTTTCTGTAGATCAGCAAGACAAAATGAAACAATAAATGCTTTCTGGATGTGTATCAGAGAAAAGTAATACATAATGACTAATTTATTGACGTGAGACTCCAAATATTTATTTTCGATTCCAACTCACCATCTTTTCTTCCATTTAATCCGCTTTGTCGAGTCCCTAAATTGTCTCTCTTTCATTGCCATCTGTTGTTAGATGACCTGGCAGCTCCTGACCGAGCAGAGGGATTGTTTTTTTCTATGAAACACTGTACTCGCTAAATTGAGACTCCATCCTGGAAAACAGGGACACGCACGCGGAGAGCAAGGGATAGTTCTCAGACGGTTCCCTCTTAACTCCATCATGGAACACAGGAACATGCACGCGGAGAGCAAGGAATAGTTCTCAGACGGTTCCCTCTTAACTCCTTCCTGGAACACAGGGACATGCACGCGGAGAGCAAGGAATAGTTCTCAGACGGTTCCCTCTTAACTCCATCCTGGAACACAGGAACATGTACGCAGAGAGCAAGGAATAGTGCTCAGACGGTGTCCTCTCCACTCCATCCTGGAACACAGGAACATGCACGCGGAGAGCAAGGAATAGTTCTCAGACGGTTCCCTATTAACTCCATCCTGGAACACAGGGACATGCACGTGGAGAGCAAGGGATAGTTTTCAGACGGTTCCCTCTTAACTCCATCCTGGAACACAGGAACATGCACGCAGAGAGCAAGGGATAGTTCTCAGACGGTTCCCTCTTAACTCCATCCTGGAACACAGGAACATGCACGCAGAGAGCAAGGAATAGTGCTCAGACGGTGTCCTCTTCACTCCATCCTGGAACACAGGAACATGCACGCGGAGAGCAATTGATAGTTCTCAGACGCGTCCCTCTCGACCCCATCCTGGAACACAGGGACATGCACGCGGAGAGCAAGGGCTAGTTCTCAGACGGTTCCCTCTTGACACCATCCTGGAACACAGGGACATGCACGCGGAGAGCAAGGGATAGTTCTCAGACTGTTCCCTTTTGACCCCATCCTGGAACACAGGGACCTGCACGAGGAGAGCAAGGGATAGTTCTCAGACGGTTCCCCCTTGACCCCATCCTGGAACACAGGGACATGCACGCGGAGAGCAATAGATAGTTCTCAGACGGTTCCCTCATGAAATGTTATTATTCAGAAAACGAACATCTTGCTCCACATTCACGCCAATTGAGAATTCCGTTATTTTTTCTCGTAGTTTATAGGTTAAACATAATATAGATACTTCATTATTATAACGATGATGCAGCAACACATATATTATACGTTAAATACATTATTATTCCTGGGATAAAGGCCGTGTTAAAGACTCCGCACACGATGTTCAAAGTGCCGAAAGCCTTAAGATTTTTGATCGATGACTCATGCCTTCTCTGGATTCCAGCCAAAGAACACGCAGAAGAGTGCGTGTTTGTTCATTGGCTGAAATCGCTCGGAGGCATGACTCATCGATCAAAAAGCTTAAGGCTTCTGTAGTATTTCATCATGTACGGAGGCTTCTATAGTATTTCTGAACGATGGTCACAAACAGACACTGCAACAAACGGGGTGTCTTCTGCATCCAACATATCGTCCACGGTGTCAAGAAATAAACTCAATACATTTAATTGGACGACGCTATACTAATGTTGTCCGATTAAATGGAATGAACCTTGACCCCAGTGTTCTGACAAACCTCTTTTCCAACGATGTATATTCTGTGGTGACGACCCATTGGTGCAGCCTAGCGATGTGGCAATTACTTCATGTTCGCACAAGCCGAGTATAAAATATTCTTGCGTGCTCAGAAAATGAATATCTTGTTGTACGTCAATTTGCCCATCCTGATTGATCTCTTCCAATATGTATTATTGTCATTCAATTATAATTAATTAAAGTGCAACTGATTTTTTCACATTTCCTGTCCAAACAACAAGATTTGCAAGTAAATACGTCCTATTGGCGGTTTCGTTAAATGTGCCAAATCTCTCTTGAAATACGAAAAAAAAATTGAATCCGACTTAAGATCAATTCATCTTCAATTAATATCACAGCTTTAGGATCAATTAAACTTTATTTAGGATCAACTCCGAATCTTACTCGTCGCATTAAATTATTCACGCCTATGGAGAGATTGCACCTATAGGTGCATGGCCCTCATACACACATGTCTATCATGTGATAGAATTTTCAACTATTCCCGGTTCGGGCTCGAACATTCGACGTATGTTTATTACTCTGGAGATAAGAACTAATGTACAAAACCGTGAGATTTTAGAGGATGATCACTCCTGGACTGGTCATTTACCGGATTCACCGGCACATTTTTCGGCTCTGTTCTAACAAGTCCTGATCAATTGTATATATTTTCTTCTGTCAGGTGGCAAGTCCAATATTCGAACTGATCGTCAGCAACTTCATGCGCAGCCACCGACTAAAATATTTAGTGGAAACTGAAGTTATCTACTACAAACCATAATCACTGCGGGACAATTCTGTTTTTGCCCCAAACATATGCAAGTCTAGTTTGAGGGGGAGGAAAATCGACTTTATTTCCAAATCTATATTATAGCACGAAGGGGATGTTTCCAGTGAGCGAATCAATTTTTTCACAGTCTTGCGTTCCTCACCACGTCTACTTGGCAATCGAATCATGCTGGAACATCAAACGTACACTACAGCTTCTTTCTTTTTTTCCATTCCATGCATCGTTCACCATTGCAAGGATTTTTAGGAGCATCAGAAGCATCGTCGATGATATTGCTTCCGTAGGCTCTAATTGATCCGCTGTATCTGTGAGCAGAAAACTCCAGTGTTGTAGCTGTAGACGAGAAGCTTTCGAAACAGTGGTGAGGACAGCAAACTGACACACTACTTGAAGCTATCCGAAACAACAGCATCTCTGCAGTGAGGGAAAAAATTGGCCAACCCTAATTGCAGTGCGTGATATCGCTTCTTATAGTATGATTGGGGGTAAAAGTTTTGTAGCACAACTGTTCTGTTGCCCCTCGCAGCAGAACATCGAAATGTTCTGCTGCGAACAGATTTAATAGTCTCATATATATTATATCTGTTGTCAAAAAATATTTAAAATTGGTGTGGCTAATCCAAATGTACTATATTTCATTCCACGATGACTGGTTTCATATTTAAAAAGGTTGCAATATATTCACCTCACTAATCGAAAGCATGAGCGAAACAAGCATCTCAAAAGATATGTATAAAGAAATGTACTGTTACAAGACAATAATATGTTTGTATCAGACGGCTTTCACCCCACATTGGTTACAGATGGCGGGGTAAAAGTCACCTCTAACACAGTCCTGATAGCATGTGTGACTCATTCAGGACTCAGGAGAAATAGTCAGGAAACAATGATCAGGATGTGTAGAATTGACTCTGAGAATCTAGAATTCCTCGTGAATCCTTGTAACGTGAGAGATTATTCAATTTCCACAAACCGATTTATGTAACATTTCCATTATGCAAGCGTAACTCATATGAGTTCCGTTTCCCATTATGATCTATTCACCAATTTATTTCAACCTCCATCCTGATTAATCTTCGCAAAGGGTGTATGACCTAAATAGGGTGCGCATGATTAATTATTGTCCAATATACTTTCTCCAAGCCTCTGTTAGGAGTGTGGGTGAGATTATATTATGTGGTGCAGGGCCAAATAATTCAGTGTCGACTATCTGAGAGGCTACCAATTTTTTTCGTGCTTCTACAATTCTTTTTAATGTGTTTTGTTTACCTTCACGACATCTGTCATGATATGACGCATGCTCCATCAATTACTGCAAACTATAAACGGTTGGTCGACGTGCCGAGCGTTCAATGGTTACATTAGTGAAGATCTCAATAACATCAGCTTTACTATGAGACTTTACACTGAAATGCATTGTTCTATTGTTCAGCTGTTTACAATTGATATCCATCAGATTTGAACAGATTTGAATGCTGCAAATTTTTGAAGCCAAAACGTAAGGAACCTGATAGAACTGTCTCACCTCTGATCGGGCTCTGTCAGGTATAAATGGGTGCGTTCATTCATAGTTGTAGTTGAATAAGATGAATTACTGAAATAATATAACTAATAGTCATGCGCTAAACTCATTCAAGAAAGATGAGCCGATCTGAAATTCCACGTAAATTCTTTTCGAAAGTTATTGTTGATGGTTGGAAAACGGTGTCAAAATAGGGAAATATGCACCGATAATTAAAATAAACATTAATACTCTCTAAATATCCATGAGACGTGAATTGCAAATGACTCCTATGGCTTTGTGATGGGAATGAAGGACGTTTCTCGGCTTCCGCGTTGATGGCCTCATTAGCTTCGTAACGCGGCGAATAGACTTGTTTTTTAGCCATGAAATATGCTAGAAGGCTTATATCTAATGTTTTGAAGCCATAGCTCAGGGAAATGGATGAGAAGTGGGACTTGGCATTCCATTTCCTGTCTTTTAGTAATACATGCATAAATGAATAAATGAAATCGAGGAAATGTGGTGTGTTGTAATACTTTCACCACTAATTTATTTTTCCTTCTGCTGATTATAGATTTTTTCATGTACCTAAATATATGCAATCATGTTAAGGAGTTCCCACCTAGTATTAATAAAAAAACAGACAGTATTTTTCTTTATCCGGATACCATATCTGATAGAATGATGAATGAGTCATGAATTCCACATGCATTTATTCAATAATCTTGCATTTCAATATTCAAATTGCCTATTCATCGATTTAACAGCGCAATATTATTAAATTGATGACAAATCACAATTTTTGATCTAATTTGAACCTCCCAAAATGTTAATCATTCAGCAACTGTTGCAGCACCTCAATAACGAGGTACTCTCTGATTTAAAAAAAAAATCCGAATAAATAATTGCGGCAAGGTCTTGTTGAATGGATTGTAGGACACGATATGCTTACCATTCCATTCCAACCGAGTATCAGGCAACCTAAGCATTTTAAGCCTTCTTGCCGTCCCTAATAACGAAGAGCTGACCATATTTTGTCAGGGATAACAAAAGAAAGAATGATTTCAATTGGTAACGAAATTCATGTTATTAAACATTCATATCGGTTATTGAAAAAATCGTTTTGTTAAGATAAAATTGCCAACTTGTATTGTTTGGGAGATGCTACGGATTTACTTGAAACTTGTACAACTGAATTATGTTCAGATATTGAAAAACCACCTGTGTGAATTACTTAATTCAATCGTATCAGAAAACGAACTGCCAACATCGATATGTTTACAGCAAATGCAAACCATATGCAATCCTTAAAACGCCCTACTGCATTTTATTGGATTCAGCCAGTTTTTGTTGTGTGCACAAAGGTGTTTAATCCGTGCACGAGCTCATACAGATGCATGCACTAAACCGATTTTCCCAAGCTAATATGTGGCCGCCGATTAGGTGAACCTCACACTCCTCTCATAAAATTCCACTCAAACAACTTGGTCCTTTGGCGATAAAGGGTCCCGCCGGGAGACCCCATAACAAACACTCTGAGCCATGACTACGGTCCGAGGTCAGTGTCAACAGCAGGGCCCGACAGAGTGACTGATTTACAGTCACCTCGTCATAGTAACCTACCCGTTTCGCATGAGGTGCCAAGGACGGGAGAACACATCAGAACAGCGTCAAAATTTCATTAATTCACCCCCATTCTCCCATGCCTTCATCACCTCTTCACCAATCTTTCATTACCTATCCTCTATGAGCCCGAACCGATTTCCGCTCACTCCATACAAACGAAACACCCTCCACGGTGTTTCCCTGTCGTAGGCCCTTCCCGATCTGCGAAGCCTCAGAACACATCCTTTCAATCATCAAGGTACGTCTAACAGACTTGTCTCTCCGCAAAAGTTTGATCGGGACACCCTCTACCACTCCTGAAGCCACACTGTTTGCCGTCAATTGCACCATCGTTCAGTCTCTGATCGATTTTAGTCAGCATATCCATTACGAATGTGTGTTCAATTTCGCACATTGCTTTCTTCCACCAGTGTCTGAAACATCTCACGAAGAATATACAGAGTGAAATGTCATCTGAATGATCAGGTGCTCGTGTCGAGATCACGGTGAATTTTCGAGTTCATTATGCAATTCATAATGAAGAAACGAACTCCAGGTTTGGTATCTCTGCGTTGGGATATGTGCACAGTACCTTACATGATTATGACTACGTCACGAAATAATCTTTTATTAGTTCGTCCAAAAGAAACAAAAACTTATCTATAAATGAAAAATACCTTCTTTGCGATTGAATTCAACCAAAATTATTAGTTATTTGTTCCATAACGTTGAGCATCAATTCCAAATTCAGATGAGTCATTCGCTTTTAATTTCACCCGAACCAGGATAAATAAAATGATATGTGGCCGCTGCGTCCTTGGCTGGTGGCAGCGCTGGAGGGCTTCATTTGATCCGCTTGGTAGGGAAAAAGCATGGATCAGGGAGTTATGTCTGGAAACAATATGCCTTAGTAATATCAGGTGGATTGCTGCAAAGAAACGTAGCTCTTAGTTGTCACTGATGGTGGAAAATTAGATTTTGTGTTTCTTATGCTAGGAAGCACATAATATTGTTTCACGAAAAATGTAAAAATACAAGGGTGAAAGATTTGAGAATTTACTGTTTCGTTTCTCTCTAATTGACTCAACTATATA
>SDVV010010215.1:0-16355 GCA_016164225.1 Gammarus roeselii
CCGTGCATGTTAGTGAGTGCTTGCATGCCACGGGGGCCTGGGAATGCGAGGAGTAGCCGTGCATGTTAGTGAGTGCTTGCATGCCACGGGGGCCTGGGAATGCGAGGAGTAGCCGTGCATGTTAGGAAGTTATTGCATGCCTCAGGTGCCGGGAATGCGAGGAGTATCCGTGCATGTTAGTGAGTGCTTGCATGCCTCGGAGGCCTGGGAATGCGAGGAGTAGCCGTGCATGTCAGTGAGTGCTTGCATGCCACGGGGGCCTGGGAATGCGAGGAGTAGCCGTGCATGTTAGTGAGTGCTTGCATGCCACGGGGGCCTGCGAATGCGAGGAGTAGCCGTGCATGTTAGGAAGTTATTGCATGCCTCAGGTGCCGGGAATGCGAGGAGAAGCCGTGCATGTTAGTGAGTGCTTGCATGCCACGGACGCCGGGGAATGCGAGGAGTAGCCGTGCACGGTTGAAGTATGTCTAGGGTCTGTGGCTATGGAGTGTTTGTTGCGTTTTTTTCTGTTAAGTGTCGGCTCAGATATCAGTAGATTTTTTTCAGTCCAATAGTTTGCTTCGATTTGTGTGGTGCTTGGCGTTGTGTCTGTCCAATCTCTTACACATATCACGTTGTGATAGATAAGCACCGGACGCGGAGAACCACTTTACCGGTGCTGGATTGATGGAACGCACAACAGGTTCAAGAAGATGTTCGAGCATCTGGAGTACCCGATGTTTTTCTCGATGCCGCTGACTTGAATCACGTGGAGGGACATTCGAACACCAGATGTTCTTGCCTTTGTGTAAAATGTGCCTTCTAACGATCAAAGGTCACCCATTCGTGACGCCTGGGTGGGTGATTCCTCATGGGAGTTAAGCCAGAGAGTTTGTCCCCTGGAACAGATGTCCAGGCGGGTTCAGGTAACCCAGCCCGGCTACATATACCTGGCTTACCTGGCTTACCTGGCTTAGGGGAGTGGAGGTCCCAGCCTGATTATTATTGTCAGGTAGTGTGACGTTTATATAGAGAAGGGGAGCGTATGAAGGTGTGAAGGGAGAGAATGAAGGTGTGGGGTGAGCGTATGAAGGTGTGGAGGAAGCGTATAAAGGTGTGTGGATTTGAACGCATTTTGACGTGTTTAAGCACTTCGACGACCGAACAGATAACTCTATGATACGTCATGAAGGTATACTGAAATCTAACTTGAATTTCAAAATTAGTCAATTCCAGATGAACGTCAATCAATGTTTTGAGATAGTATAAACAATATTTTAGTTTTGTTTATGCACATTAATTTGATAGTAGACTTAGTTTGTAGAGGTACGCCAACTACTGACGTATGTGGACAAACCAATGAAGACTATGTAGCTCACACATAACCCGTTATCTTGTTGTGATAGAATTTTGACCCTTAAGGATATTCATACCTATTTGGTTGTTTTGCACTCATTTCATATGATAATCAGGTCCAATCTTGTTGAATGGCTCACTTTGACTCGACCATCGGTATCATATGTTGCTTCTAATTTCTGATGAATAACTATTCGAAGTTAAGTTCATTTAAAATGTCTCGGACTGAAGAGGTAATTGCTCCTGCATTGAAGGCGGATCAGTTATCCAATCCGTGTTTATGTCTCGGACTGAAGAGGTAATTGCTCCTGCATTGAAGGCGGATCAGTTATCCAATCCGTGTTTAGAGTTTAATCCCCATTCATTTTATTTTAAGCAAAATTATTAACCCAAAATTAATGTTGACTTGCTCACCTTTCTAAAAATAACGAATGGAGTAACTGTTGCGCTTCATTCATTCAGGGAAGTTAGCGAAAAGCCGCAATAACCACAAGGATATGCTAATTTAAATGATGGTACAATCGTTGGCTAAAGCGTATATTGAGCGCATAACAGTTTCGATACAACGCCGCAGGGATGCGGGACCGTCGCTCTTGATGAAACAGTGATACCCACGACATGAAACAGAAATTTTGTTGGTTAGAGCGCTGGAGACGGTAGATCGGGACCGTTAAGAGGACTAGAATATCTTCTCCAATGATGCTCCTACAACCTAAATTCCGCAGGTAGGAGCGGATTACTATTACTGAATGAAATATGCTGACAGAGCGCAATCCTAGGGATGTGATTATGAATCCCCTACTATTGAAAAGAAGGATTTGTTTACCAAATGTGAACACTTATTTGGCTTGCAAGCGTCGAAATGAATGAACCGATGAATTATGATCCCCATGAGCCCGGCGTATTGCTTCATCAAAGTTGTCCTCGGTGTCTCTGCAAAGCGGCGGTGGCATACATGGCTCTGCTGTTTACAAGTGTTTACATGTGTAGGAAGAAAAGAAACAGGACTTTTGGCCCAAACTAGGTTGCCTTTTGATGGGAAGGTCTGTAGTTATTAAGAAAAACATCTGGGAACGCTTCATAAGGCATTTCTGTTTTCAAAACATGAAGAATGGGAACAGTTTTCCTATTTAATGGCGACTAATGTAGAATTTATCGAGCCGTGGCCTAAATGTTTCGATTGTGTTGCTGTTTACAACCTCCGCTTGAAGTTTATTTCATTCTTCAACAACTCTATACGTGGAGGAATTGTGCGTGATGTCGATTTTGTATTCATTGTTCCAAGGCACTCCGCTCACATCTTGAGTAAACAGTCTCGCTCGGTCGACGTTTTCCTTTCCCTCCATAATTTTCCACACCTCGATCATGTCACCTCTGACTCGACGCTTCTCTAGTAAATAGAGATTATGTTCACGTAGCCTGTCTTCGTACGATTTATTGCGCAGTGAAGGCTTGAGTTTGATAGCTCAACGTTGAATCTCCTATAATTTTATGATGTATTTTTAAGGTATGGAGACCCAGAATTAAACGAAAAACTCGAGATGCGGCCTATCAAATGCATCGCATAACTTAAGAATACTGTGTCATTTTTTGTACCAGATGGTGCCGGATATCACACCTAGCATTTTGCTGCCTTCTTTGGCAGCATCGTTACATTGCTTGCTGCGTTTAAGTCGCTACTGATGGCGTACATGACTTCAGTACATGACTCTGCTGTGGCGCTTTGACTGTAGTTGCTTACATGGCCGTAGTTGCACTTTTGACTCTGCATGGGCGTCCATGACATGTCAGTGGCGTATATGACTACTGTAGTGACGTGCATGACTACATTACATGACTATGACTGTGAAGTGACGTATACGACTCTGTAGTAGCGTACATGACTACAGTATATGACTTGTGGCGTAAAAGACTTCAGTACATGACTCTGTAGTGGCTTGCATGACTCAGCAATGCCGTACGTGACTACGTAGTGGCATACATGATTCTGCAGCGATGCATCAACCGACATGAGCCTACCGTGAACCACGCTGCGTAGAGTATTAACACCGTATTAGTCACTCCCTAGAGATGAGCTGTGACGAATTCAAATTGAACTCTCGAGGAACGATAGGTAGCTCCCAGCTTTGACAGAGGCCAACTCGACGCGAATATTTTTTATTGAAACTTATCTACCATTTACCGTACCATTTTTGAAGATGCAATCATTGTCACATAATATTGTGTTTTATCTTCTATACCAAAAGTATATTAATTCGGTTTCTGTACTCCAGTATCGAATTATTCTCATTGTCAATCATCAAATCATTTCCTAGCGGTCATGAAGTGTATATATGTATATATTTTATGAAAAACGTATGTAGTCTATTCACCATTTCATTATTTCATACAATGTTTAATCCATCTTTACAATATGTTAACGCATTCCGCCACGAAATAAGTATATCCAGTGCTATGTATATATTTTATGTACAAATCATGTCACCTATTCAACTCTTTAGTATTCATATCTTACCCCATCTTTACAATATGTTAGCGCATTTCGATTTCCCAACCCCATGTTCTCAGGACTTCTAAGCTTCATGTGTTGGCGGTTTTCCCAATCCTATGTATTTCGTAATTTTCTCAACCCCATGTATTTCGTGATCGCCCCACCCCATGTATTTCGTGCCAGGCATTCCTGATTCTTACCTCAAATAAGATGTTGGCTGTCGATCATTGATTATAATATTATAATTTATAATCTGTCGCATGAAATCAGAACCAGCGGCGAATTTCAAATTTATATTTCGTTTACGTTAACTTAAATAGTGTTCACGGCAAGAAAGTTTTATGTGTACTATTTTAAAAAATTGAAAACCCATTGCCAGATGATTGATGTAAAGGATTTAATAATAATTTAATAATTATAATAATTGCCATCTATATATGTAGGTATGTGTGTGCACATATGAATGTGAATTATACTGATTGTCATCCATACATGTAGTTAGGTATGTGCACATATGAATGTTTATTATACTGATTGTCTTCCATATATGTAGGCAGGTGTGGTCACATATGAAAGTGTATTACACTTATTGTCATCCATATATGTAGGTAGGTGTGTGCACATTTGAATGTGTATTTGTATGTGTACATGTATGATGGTTTATTGTGAATTCCATTCAGTTCCATGAAGGCGACCCAGCAGCACACTAGAGATGAGCTGCGATGTATTCATTTTGAATTTATCAATCCCATGAACATGTGTTTTTTATAAGATTTTCAATAACGTATATTGTGAATCATGTTTTGAAACATGAAGTAGCTACAAACCGGCCGCCGACAGATGTGCTGTCACAAATTCACCCTATCTCTCGTTTCGCTAATTCAAATAGCGCATGTGAAAACTAAGTTTGATGCATTATACCCAAGTATTGAAAACCCATTACTAGACGATGGAAACAAACGATTTAATAAAAAAAGTAAGTTAGAACTCTCTTCCTGACATCTTAGGCCGTAAAAACGTTGATCCCAGACTATACTGGGACCGCCTTCATCCGATTTCAGTTCACCGGGTCTCAACACTTTTACATGAGCATCTAATACCGTAGATAATAATAATAAAATAATAATAATGATAATAATAGTTTTTATTGAAGCATCGACCGAGACAAGACAGAGTAGGGATGAGATGCGTAGGGATGAGATGTAGGGATGAGATGAGATGTAGGGATGAGATGTAGGGATGAGATGAGATGTAGGGATGAGATGTAGGGATGAGATGCGCAACGTAGATTCAGAAGTTGAGTTATTGTCCCTCGCGCCTGGATCATTTTGATGTACCTCTCCCACATGAATATGAATATAGCAAAACTCAATGTTAGAGAACATATCAGGGACGTCTTCCAGCCTGACATCCACTTACGTACAATGGCCCCACAACATGGAAGGGCAGATAGGCGTCAAACATAATTCCTATTCATGTCGGGATCTTCCTGCACCAGCAGGACTCTGTCCCACCTCTCTATTATTGGAGATAATTCGAATCCCTCACTATTACATAAGACTTCCTAAGGGATTAGATTATTAGCATCTACACTACGCTCCTGGTTGCTTTTAACTACTTTATCTAGGTCGTACCTTAAAACAATCAACATCATTTGCTGCGAATACAAAGTTAGCACTCGTTTTTCTAGGTACATCTATCAAACTACGGAAAATATCATTGTATGCTACTCTCAGTTGACTGATAGTGACTCTCGTAAATTTACACCAGAGTGAATTGCTGTAGAGAAATACAGTAGCTTTTGCACAGCTGTATTTTAACATCTGTCGTGCAGAAGCTTAATTTCATTATAAGCTGATTGCCAACCACGTTTAATTTCCGAAACTGTTTCGAGATATCAGCCTTGTCACACCGGTTGGTTGTTATTAAGTGGCCTAAGAGGGGAAATCTGTCCACATAATCCAACTGAGCACCATTTAACACATTATTAATTCGGAACTGGAATCATTGTGTAGTGCGCGGTTTTACTAGCATACAAACAGATTTGCTAGTATTGTACTCAATATCAAGCGTTGCGGCCGACGCCTTCCATATATTAAGCACATTTTAAGAGCATCCACATGAGGAGCCAGGAAGACCATAGCTTCGGCATAGCTAATTGCAGTCGCCAATATGACCCTCAACACGGCTATGAGCAAGACGCTCGTGTAGGCTGTCTACATACACATTGAACAGGAATAGGCCTCCAATGATAAACGCGGTCAAAGGCTTCTTTGGCATCTAGAAAACACAAGTACATTAGCGAGTGTCTACAAACAAAAAAAGTAATGGTTTGTTTTAAGGTAAAAATAGCCATTTCCGTTCCATGTCGAGGCTTAAACCAAAATGATTTTGATGTTGTTTGGTGACATTCACCAAGTATGTTCCGAATCACAATGTCTAGTAGCTTCGATGCGGCAATAACAATTGAGCTTGGCCTGTGATTACATCTGTCGCACATTTCGTCTTTGTTTCTAAAAATGGTATGCAACTACATCCATAAGTAGCTTCGTAGGTAGTTAGACTTACGGGAGCAAGTGAAAAAAATAGTCATGCCACGAAGAGTTGAACAGGACCATACTTAATGACTTCTGCTGGTATACCATCCTTCCCTACAGCTTTTCCATTTTTTAATCTCTTAACCGCTGATCTAATTTCCCGTCTTTTTACTTCATCATCATTATTATTTTTTCCTTATTAAGCGCCTCATCAACAATATTCGAGTCAGCATCGTTGTTAACATTATTCATTATTCCATCAAAGTGGTCGCGCCGCATCTCAGCAATATTTCCCTCCCCTGTTATACCATTCACAATTGAGAAACAGAGCTGTCTTTCGGTTTGAGATTTTTCATCTCTTCCCAGCAATCGATCCTCCGCCCTTTTCTCATATGGAGTTCCCTAAGCATGGACTATTCCTGGTCACACTCGTGACAATGACGTCAATGATGACTCAAACCCGGTCATGTCATTACTGTTTCTTGGTCACAGTCGCGACAATGACGTCAATGATGACTCAAACCCGGTCATGTCATTACTGTTTCTTGGTCACAGTCGCGACAATGACGTCAATGATGACTCAAACCCGGTCATGTCATTACTGTTTCTTGGTCACAGTCGCGACAATGACGTCAATGATGACTCAAACCCGGTCATGTCATTACTGTTTCTTGGTCACAGTCGCGACAATGACGTCAATGATGACTCAAACCCGGTCATGTCATTACTGTTTCTTGGTCACAGTCGCGACAATGACGTCAATGATGACTCAAACCCGGTCATGTCATTACTGTTTCTTGGTCACAGTCGCGACAATGACGTCAATGATGACTCAAACCCGGTCATGTCATTACTGTTTCTTGGTCACAGTCGCGACAATGACGTCAATGATGACTCAAACCCGGTCATGTCATTACTGTTTCTTGGTCACAGTCGCGACAATGACGTCAATGATGACTCAAACCCGGTCATGTCATTACTGTTTCTTGGTCACAGTCGTGACAATGACGTCAATGATGACTCAAACCCGGTCATGTCATTACTGTTTCTTGGTCACAGTCGTGACAATGACGTCAATGATGATACAAACCCGGTCATGTCATTACTGTTTCTTGGTCACAGTCGTGACAATGACGTCAATGATGATACAAACCCGGTCATGTCATTACTGTGTCACTTGTTCAGGGAATTAACAGGATTAGTGATTCTAATAAAAAAACAGGTGGACGTGGGCTGGAGATCCTTATCACGAAAGCGTCCCCACAAGTCAAAGGAAGAAGTCAAAGATCTTTATCAGATAAGCTCGTCCCAACTAATCTCCTGTTAGGTTGTCAGCTGGCTAGTGGTTGACTGGTTCCAGAAGGCACTCTGTTATCCATGCATTCGGCCTGAGTATATCTAGACCCACTGCGTCCAGTACCGTGTAGTGTCCTGTGAGTCCTGACTGAGACGGTCGTTGCTGCTAGGGCGATACAAGCCCGGAAGAGGAATACGGAGAAGTTCTTCCCGATACGTTTTAAAAAGAGCGTCAAATGGTGAGTGAAATTGTGTTGGAAACAAGAAACAACTGATCACTAAAATTTCATATCCGATCCAATGTTGTTTTCCAACGTTTGTGTTCCATTTGTGCGTACCTCGTTTGTGTTCCATACTTGCATACCACGTTTGTGTTCCATACTTGCATACCACGTTTGTGTTCTATTTTGGCGTACCACGTTTGTGTTCCATTCTTGCGTACCACGTTTGTGTTCCATTCTTGTGTACCACGTTTGCGTTCCATTCTTGTATATCACGTTTGTGTTCCATTCTTGCGTACCACGTTTGTGTTCAATTCTTGCGTACCAAGTTTGTGTTCCATTCTAGCGTACCACGTTTGTGTTCCATTCTTGCGTGCCACGTTTGTGTTCCATGCTGGGGCACCAGTATTGTGTCTCACGCATGCATACAAAGCTTGTGTACCAAGTTTTTGCCTCATGCTTGCGTGCAACGCTCACGTACCATGCGTGTGTGCTTGCCACGCGCGTGGTAAACAATAACCTAGGCCGGTATACACTAGCACCCACGAATTGTGTAGATGACTATGCCATATAATTTATTTCGTACGTATGCATGTTCTGGAACGATGTGTTAAGGTGAATAATTTAATCGCCATGTTCCAAAAGATGTCAGAAGCTAATATTTATTGTCATTAATAAAGAAACATTATTCGCAAAAATTTATGTTACATGAACGACCTTTAAAGCTATTATTTCCAATACATTTTGCATCTCGTCTCGGTCCCGGTTTGAGTCGCGTCGCGTCTCGGTCCCGGTTCGAGTCGCGTCTCGTCTCGGTCCCGGTTCGAGTCGCGTCTCGTCTCGGTCCCGGTTTGGGTCTCCTCTCGTCTCGGTCCCGGTTTGAGTCACGTCTCGTCTCGGTCCCGGTTTGAGTAGCGTCTCGTCTCGGTCCCGGTGGATATGTACCACATTTGGGCGTCATGGTCGTGTACTTTCATTGATTAGGGTGTACATTTTGTCATATCATTATTCGGAAAGAAAGAGTGCGAAAGTAAGAGGCCTACTTCTCTTTCTGACATAAAACAAATGAACTGCTAAAATATGCCCATAATTCAAAAGTCATTTATTCATCTGTCTTCCGAATTTCATTATCCTAGAAAGCAACGTTAACAAATGACAGATGCCGGTTAACCTTGCCTAGGCAATAGAGTGACGTCACAGGACCGCACGCAGCCTCTGATTGCTCCGCTCGCGTTTAAAGGTCCACTAGAGCTCATAACTTTCATCAATCCGTCCTGTTTAGTTATTTATGGTCCACTAGAGCCCATAACTTTCACCAATCCGTTCTGTTTGGTTATTTATGATCCACTAGAGCTCATAATTTACATCAATCCGTTCTGTTTAGTTATTTATGGTCCACTAGGGCTTATAACTTTCATTAAACCGTTCTTTTTAGTTATTTATGGTTCACTAGAGCTCATAACTTTCACTAAACAGTTCTGTTTAGTTATTTATGGTTCACTAGAGCTCATAACTTTCATCAATCCGTTCTGTTTAGTTATTTATGGTCCGCTAGAGCTCACTACTCTCAATAAATCGTTCTGTAAAGTTATTTAGTGTCCACTAGAGCTCATAACTTTCACTAAACCACTCTGGTTAGATATTTATGATCCACTAAAGCTCATAATTTTCATCAATCCGTTCTGTTTAGTTGTTTATGGTTCACTAGAGCTCATAGCTTTCATCAATCCGTTCGGTTTAGTTATTTATGGTCCACTAGGGCTCATAACTTCCTTCAAACCGTTCTGTTGTTATTTATGTCTCATAATCTGTTGGTTTAAATTGGATCCGTTGCATCAGAAGAAAGTGAAATCAATTTCAACCCAGGAATCATAGCTTCTTCACACCAAAGGGAATGAATTCAATCCTGGGCTCAATTTGTTAGAGTAAAATTAATTGTAGAGTTGTACAGAGAAACTTTAAATTTAAGTAATTTAGTTATATTTTACAGAACGGGCCGTAAACACTAGCAGGAAGCTGCTAAGCTCGACAAGTCACTCAATAACTGCACGAAAGTGTGCCAAGTTGCGCTTGACAACCCTAAAAATGTTTGGGGTGGTGTACTTTTGTTCACAATCCTACTTAAATAGCAGTCTTTTGTTGTGTTTCCAGTTTATAAACTCATGAAGGAACTTTACCAGCTCAGTCATGTTACATACTGATAGCCTTAAAAACAATCATTAATTATACTTTTGAGCTCATCTCTTTGTTCCAGGCTAACTCGGATCAAGTCATGATACGGTCACGTCATCATGGTCAGCAGATGTACCAAGAAATCGCTCTCCCCTGCAGCTCTGTCAGATTGCAGACATCTGGGAGACGAACTGGTGGAGGCACCGACGATACCCTTCACACTGAAACCAGACTGGCCACAGACTATCCCTCTGACTCCAGCGATTACCCCGACCTGCCCCAATATTTCATCACTTCTACCCCCTCCCTACAAGACAGATCCCTGACCCCGGAGCCTAGCTCCCCGGGTTCAGGGTGCGCTGTTATGACAGCCAACCGAAAGAGTTTAGGTTCAAGTACCTCTGATTCCACACACGAAGACATCCTTAGTTTAGGTCTCTATGACGAGCGCCATACCACCTCCAGGCCGAATACTTGTAGCAGTGAGAGCCTTGGAGACGGGGGTTCTCTTCTTGACAAGGTCGGAGGTGAGAGCCATAGAGACGAGGGTTCTCTTCTTGACATGGTCGGAGGTGCGAGCCTTGGAGACGAGGGTTCTCTTCTTGACAAGGTCGGAGGTGCGAGCCTTGGAGACGAGGGTTCTCTTCTTGACAAGGTCGGAGGTGCGAGCCTTGGAGACGAGGGTTCTCTTCTTGACAAGGTCGGAGGTGCGAGCCTTGGAGACGAGGGTTCTCTTCTTGACAAGGTCGGAGGTGCGAGCCTTGGAGACGAGGGTTCTCTTCTTGACAAGGTCGGAGGTGCGAGCCTTGGAGACGAGGGTTCTCTTCTTGACAAGGTCGGAGGTGCGAGCCTTGGAGACGAGGGTTCTCTTCTTGACAAGGTCGGAGGTGCGAGCCTTGGAGACGAGGGTTCTCTTCTTGACAAGGTCGGAGGTGCGAGCCTTGGAGACGAGGGTTCTCTTCTTGACAAGGTCGGAGGTGCGAGCCTTGGAGACGAGGGTTCTCTTCTTGACAAGGTCGGAGGTGCGATGAACTTCGGTCTCTTTTCTAGAAGAGGCGGCGGAGTCAAAATTTTAGATTCCAATAACAACGATTTTTATTGCGTTGATAAAAACTGTCCGGCAAAAAGAAAACGGAGTCTGTTTAGTAGTAAAACATCTTCGTATCTCACCAGCACCATCACTAGCAAGTTCTTCATCCTCTTCATGCTTGGTCTCTTGACTTGTGTTCCATTTCCATATTCTCTCGTGGATGCAGTAGCTATGCCACCTATAAATCCCCCGTACATCCTAAGGCCCCCATCCACCCAGGTATCTCAGGTGCTGAAACCACCGGGTCCCCCTCTTGCAGAGTCATCAACTCTTTACAATTTTCGGAGAGGTGGCGCTTCAAGTCCATCTAGCACTCACTCTGTTCCATTTTTGCCATCTTCATTATCACTCTATTCGTCATCCGCATCTCCATCGCACCCATCTCCTTCGGTAACGACGTCTAACCCACTGCAATCCTCACCTAACTCAACTCCCACCTCGTTAGAACCCACGTTTCCCACTTACTCTGATGAGGTGACTTACCAAGAGCACGTAGATCATGACTTCGTCGACAACATCCATCCTAATGACACGCTGAAGGCCGAAGAGCTCAGCGGTATTCTTCAGAGGTAAGAGGGCGGTGAAACTAAATGGTCACTTATTGACACTATGAACGTTCTTTAGCAGGTGAAAAATAAACAAAATAAAATAGATTCACAGATGCAATAAGCTTGAAATTATTCTATCTTGGACTGTTCTACATTACCTTCATGAATGCACTTGAGGGTATTGATTTAATTGACCAAAATTTATCAGTTTAATTTTGAAATTGCAGAAATTATTTAGTTCGTTCCCCGCCGAACAATGCAGTCTTCAACTGAACACGGTAGAGAAAGCAAAACAAATTGCCCAAATTTATATTATCCCCCTTTATGTTCTGACGGCAGGCATCAAGAATTGTCTAACAGAATCCAGATGGATGCTCTTAGAGCGACTCAACTGTCGGACGAGTACGAGCTTCTGAAGGAGGGCGCCCGGGAACGACTCGAGGAGATGGTTCGCCGAGACGCGGAGTTACAGGGTCCAGGAGGCGACCAAGACAGGCCTGGGGCTCTGGCCCTCGCAGGTGAGAGACGTAAAGAAATTGATGAGACAGAGTTTAAACTCAGTGACCGATAAATACTTGTTGCCCCACTAATTGCAGATTTAAAGTTGTGAGACAGAAGGAAAAATGCTGTACCGCGCTTGCGTTGGCAGCAGTTTTTCTCCAATGGCGTTCATGGGCTGGCCTTATCTCATTTGGAGACCAGCTGGGCTGTTTGATTCGGGATCAGATGGCCTCGAACAAATACACTTCAACTTCCCATTAGTCTTCTGTGAGTGGAAGCCGGAACGTTACCAACTCGACAACCAAGCTGCAGCAGTGAGCACGACAGAAGTTCGGCTAATTTGTGTCGAAGACGGGACTAGTTAAGCCATGTTTAGCCATGTGAAAAGGGAGGCACGTGGACAAGGCATGCCATAGGAAGGCGACTCCTTAATTTTTTATTTTATTTTATTTACAAAAATTATGACCCCAACGCCCTACCAATGACGCGGAGACGTCTGCGAGAATAGGTAAAGGAAAGACACGTTCGTCGAGTGGCTTCTCCGGACTTCAAAAGTGAGAGGAATACCTGCTCCCTCGAGATCTCACTCAAGATGCTTGAGAGGTTTTTGGATAACATGTAAAATTATATTTACGTATTACTCTTAGGTCTTTCATGGCTCCACTCTACTAAACATACACGTTTTCTGCTTCAGGCGGCGATTACGATGTGTCATCGGAGGCTGATGGACAGAAAACCCGAAGCCTACCCCTTCTCCCCGGGTATCCGTTTCCCCACCAGCAGGTCGCCGAGCGAAAGTGGAACATGACTAATGAGAGAGGGGCGGTGAAGCCTCGGACACAGAGGGACTTAACTGCAACTGTCAGGCGACAGACCATCGGCGATGAAGGGAACGAGTACATCAATACCGGTGAGGCGGGAGGGGCACTCTGCTATTCCGGATCTCCAGCACTTAGCCAGTTTTGTAGACAAACTCGCGAGACTCTCGAGTAGCTCAACCTTAGATAGCACTTCGTTGTAAGGCTTTGTAGAATTGATTGACGCTGTACAATATACTTCAGTCCATGTGACAACAAGTGGAGATTTTAACGCTGACATCTCTAGTTGGCTGCAGACAATGTTCTGGCTTGCACAGAAACAAAAACTGGAAGACAGGAGTCAGTTGCAATGAAACTCCTAGCTTTCTCTGGATGGGTTACATATTGCAAGAAATTGTTAGAGAACATTCTCTTAAATAGCAAAGAAAGACTCTAATCCGTGTTGAGCGTGTGCGATTCCCTGTTACAAGGAGAATCTGCCGTAAAGTACATACTGGATTTGAGTAACTGATGACTGAGACTGCGTTCCAGTGAACATACAGGTGCAACTTTTACGAAACTTTCCGTTTGATGTAACCTCCGTAAGCCGGCAAGGGCACAGACGTATACATATTATTGCAATTTTAAATTATTTGTTGGAAGATAAAACAGGTTTTTGACGAGTGGAGTGGTTGCAGGAGTGGCCGTTGGAGGCCTATGACATCTATAGAAAGAAAATAGGTTAAACAGAACATCTCGAGAATTTCGAGATGTTCCGGAACGTGGGGAGGCAATGAAGGAGCAGGTGACAATATATGTAAATGACCGGCTGTTGTTGGAGGGAGAGATAACGTACGGAAAAGTTGGTGGGAGTATTTTGAGTTATTGAATTTTGAAATTTTCAGAGGCTGATCCGATATTGGTGCTGTGGGTAGCGATGCCCAAATGCCCTTTTCATGAGTAATAATTGTTGCGAACATCACTACGGAGTATGTGGAAGTGGCAGTAGAGGGGACGAAAGCAGGGACATTAACTAGTTTGAACGACATTGCGACTAAATACCTATAGATGGATGGACTACTAGGTCGTTCGTGATACCGATTGAATCGTGCAGGGCTGGCATTGTTCCGCTGTATAATGGCAAAGGAGATACGAATGAATGCTGCAACTCGAGAGGCATCAAATTATTTTGTTTTACCGGTAAATTGGACGGGAGAGTGCTATTCAATAGGATTAGAGACTATGGGTGATGCGAAAGGCGATGAACAGTGTGGCTTTATGAGTATCTCGGGCGTGCTGATCAGATTTTTGCAGTGAGACGAGTCTTTCAGAAGTACCTTGCAACGAGAAATGATGGGTTCTAGGTCCCCATGGATCTGTAAAAGGATTACGATTGGGTTGACTGGGAGGCGGAAATTTGCTCCTAACCGTCTTGTGTTTCAATGTTGGCACCAGAGCGCGTGTCAGAGAAGGGAGCGTGGAGAATGCTTTGTTTCAATCCGAAGTGGGACTGAGACAAGGTTCCGTCATGCCTCATCGGCTGTTCAATCTCTACATTGACGGTTTGGTCAGGGAGGGGAACGCGGGGGATTAGGCCGTGGTTTAGAATTGTTGGCGTTGGCAGTTGTTTCGTTTACTGTTAGCGGATGATTCGGCACTGGTGGCAGATTCGAGAGGTTGTGAAAGCTAGTGTCGAAGTTGGGTAAAATCTCTGAGAGTAGCAAGATTTAGAGTTAATGGGAATGAGGGTAGAGTAAAAAGATGTTTGAGGATGGACCATGCGAGCGGAATTAGTGTCCGCCTAAATGAAGAGTTATTGTAGGAAGATCATCGTTGAATGTACCTAGGCTTTTGTGGAGATGACTAGACTCGCAGAAACAGGGGAAACTGGAGTGAAGGATGGATGAAAAGGGTAGGGTGCACTGGAAATTGTTATGATCTGTGAGACATTTGTTTCGAAAGCCAAGATGGGGTTGTATGACGGGGTTGTTGGCCCAACAGTGCAATGTAGGGCTGAGACGAGGGGGGGGGGGCAAGTGCGGAAGAGACGATACAGTTGAATGTTTTCACGATGAAATGTTTGAGAGGCACGGTCGGAATGACGGTAAGGGATATTACCGACAATGACGCTGTTCGAATCACAGCGAGGATGGTGAGGAAGTAAGGGGGCAGAGTAGATTCATGTGTTCTTATGTGCTTCGAACACATGGTGAAGATTAATAACGGGAGATTGGGGAAATGGGGGATGAAAGTGAAAGTGTGTGAGCAAGGGGCCTACAGGAAGACCGAAGATTAAGTGGATGAATCATGTCATTCAGGCTTTAGGCAGAAGAGGTAGCTGTGTAGAGGAAGTGAGAGAGCGCGCCGTATAGAATGACTGTGAATGGCTCACAATCATTCCCCAAGCGTTTACCCCTGATGCGCGTTCTCGTCCATGGTGTCTGGATGAGACACGGGATGGACGTGGGTGGCAGAGGTCCCCTGAAATTATGACGTCAAAGGGGTAAGCCAGTGAAAGCTATTGTGTCCTGCTGCTGACACTGATCTCGAACCTCAATCCATACACGAAATGTGTGTTGCGGTGTCCTAGCTGGACACTTTAGCGATAAAGGGCTAAGTTTTGTTACGTTTGTGAGTGCATGAGTGGAATGTGGGGTGGGGGATTCAGTCTTGTGTCTTTATCCATATATCAGTGGTCATTAATAACAGCTGTTGAAACCGATAGAGCGCGTAAAAATATTCAGAAAACACGAAGCCATATTTGATTCTTTACTATGACCCCCAGCCCCCGAGGGGAGACATGACCTCACCCCGTGCCGTCATTACAGCGGACTGATTAGTGTCAGTATCGCTCGGAATGGTTGGAAGGCTGATTTTACAAACGGTAAAGTCTGTTCGTCCTTCCCTTGAAACGCTCTGACAGAAAACAGAACTTCTCGTACAGTTATAAAGTTATCATATCATACAATACTGCATTTGAAGAAAGTACTATAATACAATGCGATGAAGTAGAGAAATATTGTGACATGTTATGCGTCTTTAGAAAAGTATCATTAAACTAAACAATGTCGAGAAGAGGTTTTTCGAAATCAGAAAATTTTAATTGTTTCTTGTGTGGTACCACACTAAAGTTTACCACACAAGAAACAATTGTGTGGTACCACACTAGAGCTTACCACACAAGAAACAATTGTGTGGTACCACACTAGAGCTTACCACACAAGAAACGATTGTGTGGTACCACACTAGAGCTTACCACACAAGAAACAATTGTGTGGTACCACACTAGAGCTTACCACACAAGAAACAATTGTGTGGTACCACACTAGAGCTTACCACACAAGAAACAATTGTGTGGTACCACACT
>SDVV010010216.1:0-16355 GCA_016164225.1 Gammarus roeselii
GTATATAAGATATGTGTGTTTTAAGCTTTACAATCGTGTTTCATAATCTGCACCGATCAATTAATGCCGCTTTGAGCTCATCGGAAGGATAATCCCTTTACAGTCAGGAGACAAACTTGGCCAACAAATGCAAGTCAGAGCAGATTGAAGCGGGACGGCGGAAGGGTATTTTGGGCATGGCTTATTTATCACGCGGCGCCAAGCAGGTCAACTACCGAGGGGAAAATGGCCAGCTTGAGGGACATGACTAATAGAGGAACAGGATGAGATGGGCTGGTTAAAGAAGGAGGTAATTGGGGTACATGATTGAAAAAGAAACAGGATGAGATGGTCCGGTAATAGAGGGAGGTAAATGAGGGTCTGCTGCTGTTACCAGTGTAGCAACCCACGACACTCATTGCTGTTGTTGCCTGTGTTGTAACCCACAGCACTCACTGCTGCTGTTGCCAGTGTTGTAACCAACGACACGCACTCGCTGCTGTTGCCAGTGGTTGTAACCCATGACACGCACCCTCTGTTGTTGCTGTCGTGCCGCGACGCTCGCCCATTAGCGTAATGCTAACAGGACCGGTTGCGTGCCCCTCAGGTCCTTCGGTGTTTTGTGAGGGAGAAAGAAAACAGACAATCTCCTAGGGCGACTGTGAGCTATGAGGATGTACTCGTCTACTCTTGGGTATATATTTTTTATGTGGATTTTAAGATGAGATGTGCGTGTAAACGGTGATATCCAGTAGCGAGTAGATTCAAATTGTAGTTTCCAGATACGGATCTGTTATTGAAATAATTTTGATAGATTCTGAAAACAGAGTCGAGGAACTTCTGTTAATACCTCAACGATGCTCGTTTCTGTTTGATTGCTGATACTATTAGCTTGTTTGAGTTGTCAACTTTGTTCAAACGAAATCGAACTCTTCCATGTGTCTCTCTACATCTTCCCTGGTGCTCCTGCCCTTTCCCTTTTTTCGTCAATTAACTACCAAAAAATAATTGCCAGCTCTGCGAATATTATCTCCTGCGCTAAAATGTAATACCTTGACTAAACCTTCAGGGCCCTTACTGACATAAGTGCCAACTGTTGTAATGCAGGTTGTGTAATACCTTGACTAAACCTTCAGGCCCCCACTGACATAAGTGCCAACTGTTGTAATGCAGGTTGTTTTCCTCTGAAACTCGAAACTTTGTGAGAGCTACGAACAAGGATGGAATTGGCTGAGTCGGTGATAGAAAATGCCATTCTTATCTTTATAAACACTTCCTTATACATGATTTGTAAGCGTATCACTGGTCATTGCATGTTAGAGTGCAGGCTGCACCGATGAATGAACGTGTGAATGGCTCGGCATGATCATTATCGCAGCCTTTACTCTTCGATGAAAGTTGTATGAGCGCCAGTCAGTATCATCGTTATTATGGGACCGATTGCCTCCTACGCACACGGGCTGTTAAAACTATTCGCTGTGAGTGGTGCCCAGGGTATACTAACAACACATTGGTGTTAGTTTACCCTGGTGGTGACAGCTTGGAACTGATTTAAAGAATGATGGTCGCTACATTTCCTTCAATTTAGGTCTTGCGGGGCAGCATTGGTAACCGTTGTACATGGCATTCGGCCAGCCCACGATGGACACCCAATCTGATCCTGTTTGGGCTTTTAACTTTTAACTTACCGTGTCTAAGAAAAGTGACGCACAGTTGAATGAGATAGCACACTAAATTTACCAGTTTTTTCCATTGATAATGTTCTCTCAGCAATGAAGTTTGTCATTTATTTTCATAAAAATATCAAATCATGAAATTTTCACTTTGATTTGGTGGCATTACCTAACGACTGTCAGTGTGCATTTGTGGGTAGGACATCCAACGAAGCTCACTTATCAAAATCCCCGAACTCGTCCATAAATCAATGGGCCAAAACCGTCTATCACTACGTGCGAAATAAAACCAAATGTATAATCCTGGGATCACGTGTAAATAAATGTAGAGTATCCGACAATTTCGTCGTTGGCGTTTACGCACCAAGATCCATCAGGTAACGGTGTCAAACGTAAGAGAGTTTGGTTTGATCAGAATGAGACTTTCAAACACCATGAATGTTCGCAATCGAATCGAACCTACTCGATTTCAAATCAACGGTTTTCGTAATCATAGCTTGGACCTTTAAACATTTGTGTATCAAACGTTTTTCTTCGAAATCCAATGCTAGCTGAACTTCACGGTAGAGGTAGGTCACGATGAGTAGCTATACACTGTGCGAAAACTTTAGTGAAGGATTATAATTAAGGACAAATAGAGTTAGTTTTGGCGGGGTCGGAACGTATGTGGGCGAAGTTACGGAGAGGCGGTCGAAGTCACTGATAAGGCAGGATGGCGAAGCGAAGATGGCGGAAGACGCGGATGGGTGGGTGGGGCTTTCGGCACCAGCTTTCGACTGTATTTGGGAGTGTTTTGTGGCTTGAACCTTGATTTATATGATTTGTTATTGTTTATTTTATTTATATAGTTTATTTTCTTTAGATGGCTGTATTAGATACTTTTTGGTAAGTTATGTCGCTCATTATATATTTCATGTTATGAATAGGCTTGTAACTCATTTTGGAGGGGAGGATGAGGACCCTCAAGGTATGTTTTATAGCTCGCTTTGGAGCCTTAGTGCGCATTCGACTCTGCTTGGTACCAGCCTGATGGTTGGATTTGGGATTATTTTATGTTCCCTATCTGTTTAGTTGATATGTATATAATATCTCTAAATATAGCATAGTATAATAGTTCAGCTGTTGGCAGGTTGATGTATATACTTTGGGGATGCAGCAGCTTCGTTGCGAGAATCTGTCTACCCCGTAACGCATTATACATGTTTGAACCGTTATCAAGCGTATGCAGTATGAACGACTCGTCATATTTGGTTTTAAATAACGATTGTTGGTTCTCAGTCGGACACCCTTCAACGAGAGTAGCTGGTGCTGACCTAAGCGATATGGATTCATCTCAAGTTATTATATTATGTTATGTATACATAGTAATGATCGGTTGATATTTACCGAATTTGTATTATTTCTGGAGTTTTGAATAAGTATTTCACAAAGGTATAAAAAAATTAAGGATACATTAGGTTATGCGTCGTCAAAAATAGCTCCTTATTTGCAGTCATATTTGATAGGTCTTTGCATTGTTTTGGTGTTGCATATAAATTTGACATTCTGTTACGATTAAGCCGTTGAAGCAATAGTTAAAGAAAGTTTGATTTACCCCTGTTTTGAAGTCCCTTTGAGAAAAATTATATCAAATTTATACATACTTAGATATTTCATTCGTTAAGTCTGTATAAGTTTGATCAGACATATGTATACCGAACTGTTTGAATTTTTTCAGTAGGGTTCGCTTTTGATATAGGAGTATTGATTTTCTTTTGAGCATGCCGCAGGAAAAACTAATCGTCATGTATAGCAATACACTAGAGAATTGTAATTTTTCAGTTCGATTTCTTCACCGGCTTTCTGTGCCCCATGAATTATTATCATACCATTTTCATTATAGTATTGGTGTATTGACTCTTCCTTTAGCTTGCCCGTTTCCTGTCGGTGTATATATTAGATAGCCCTGTTTCTTGTAGGTGTGTCTGTTAGCTAGCCCTGTTTCTTGTAGGTGTGTCTGTTCGCTAGCCTTGTTTCTTGTATGTGTGTCTGTTAGCTAGCCCTAGTTTTTCTGTCATTTACTGTCGTATGTACATTTTACATCCTACTTGACATATTTTTTAACAAAGACGTAGTAATTTGATAAGATTGAGTAGGTTATAGTGTTTGGCATTATTGCTAGAATACGGGCTTATTTAGCTTCCCATCGCGAAAATATTTGTCAAATGTGGTGATTCACTAGAAGTTTATAATTTAAAAATATACTTTTATTGTATTTGTATCCACTGCATAGGATTATAACTAATAAAAATGTTTGTTCCACGCAGTCTATATGCTCTACGATATTGGATCTGGCACACGTTCTATAATCACTCGTAGAAGTATTCTGTATGATGTATATATACTATTGGTTGTTATTGTAGAAATATTCGACAACATTTATCCCAACTCTCAATTTATGTGAATTGGTCAAGCGTCTTGATACCATATTCACCTTCTAATACGTACGGTTGTTGTAGGATACCTCCTATTTCAGTTTTTACAATATATTATTAGAGGAAGGTAGATAATTGGAATATATTTTTCTATGTATACCATTTAGTAGGATTTATTGAGTTTAATATGTTCTCTGTAGGGTCTACATCTTCAACGTTCGAAATTCTTCTAGGGTGTACCACGCAGTCATTATACCCTGTGGTAAATTCCATTATTTAGTCCTCTACTATAACGATTTCTGCAGTGAATTTAGGGCTACATAGGAATTAGATATGGTTAGCCGTATTAGATATTACAAAAACAAATATATATTTATTTTTACTAGTACTGTATGGTTAACGAATTTTTTATGGATTTAAACGGGTATCGTAGTATTATTACTCTGTTACGCATGAATTCAGTGTTTGTCTTATTGTCAAATATTTTCGGTATGGCTGATATGTTAGTATACGATCTTTGTCCGGCTACAGATCACATTAAGATATAAAGTATAAGATTATTTCTATTACTAATAATTACAAGATTTGTAATGCATAGCGGCATTACGCATTGTTTGACCATACATCTTCCATATTGAAGTAGGATTTTTCATCTGGGTATGGTAGTATACACCGTATATCGTACTAAATCAATGCTGCATAGACCATAGCAGAGTATCTGCTTAGACCAAAGTAGAGTATCATATTGCTGTTATACGACTTTGGACGGTTATCATAGGAATATAACTTTACCAGGTATAAATTTGCCGAATTTCATGTTGTGATGGGTATAAATTCGCTCAATTGGATGTAATGATACAAAATATTGGTACGTTTTTCACCTCTTGACATTGGATCTTGGGTACTGTTTAGCTTATCATGGAGAACTAGTCAACCGGACTTGTATAGAGTGTCACTGTTAAAATACTCCATCAGTTTATTGTAGATGTCAATTATGTATTTTCGGTCGCATGGCATTACTAGATGCTTATTCCCACATAACATAATTTAATAAATATGTTAAGCGATTGCAGTTTGTACAGGTAAAGTTATCTAACTTTATCTAACTTATTCGAGCATTCACGGTATCCACTCTAGCATTTTTTACTATTGATTTGTAATGTAAGGGCCGCAGTCACAAAATCTAGATTATAAATCACAGTAATTATAGGGATACATGTTTATTAGGTATAAATTCGGCTAATTTGTTGTAGTGTTAGAAAATATTGGCATATTTTACGTCTTCCTATTGGATTTGGGTCCTGTTTTAGGTTGACTTGTAGAGCTAGTCTATCGGATTTGTATAAGCTGTTAATGTAAAGATCACTCCGTTCGTACATTGTAACTCTCAATTATGAACATCGGTTCGCATAAGTTGGTAGCTTCCATACCATATTAGACATGTTTTCACTTTTCCACATGACAAAAAATGACCATCACCTGTAGAATATTTATTGATGGTTTGCATTTTCAATGAGAATAAGTCATATTACATGTTATATTGGTAACTTGTGCATATGCATATGAGTGTGTGCGTGTGTGTACATAATATAAGCTTGCCGCATATATCAGAGATGATTAAGGCTGTTAGACCGTGAGCAAAGGATTTGCTAGTATTTTTTTTCAATATTTATTCAACATTTTACTGTTGCAATAAGATTTTTTTGTTGTATTGCTGGCTTGTTGCTTGATTTAAGAGATGATCATTTCGATACCATGTTATATTGTTTATTATCTAATAGGTTATTGGTATAAGATTTCTTAACTTGAAAATTCCTTACCCTTTTCGTATATTATAACGAATATTCACTAGATAAACACTAACATTTTACTATAGATCTGGGATGTAAGGACCACTGTCAACAAAATCTAAAATATAAACCATGGCCTTCGTCCAAAATTAGGGATATTACATCAATGAACGACAACATTGACAAGAAAAATCAATGAATACAAAATGGTTGCTCTACACTACCAGATACGTTAATACCTGCTTAATCTAAACTAACCAACCTAGCCAATGATTATGTATTTATATTCAAGCTTGATGGCTATGTTTGGGATTAATATGTATGAAACTGTCCACTTAGACTGCATATTTAACATATCATTAGTAGTTAGAATACACTCCTACAGTTTTGATCTAGCAAATATCGCTCCTTTTACATTTGTAAATACATTGTTTGAATGATTGGTAATTAGTCTTATATTAAAATTTGGCACGAATCTTCATCAGTTATGGTTATGCATGGTAATAATATATATGATTATCTCCACTTGGAATATTCATTCAACATATCATCAACAGTTTGATTACTCGCTTCCAATTTTGCTAATACAAATTTCCATTTGCAGGGTTTTAGATTCATGAACATTATCGATATCTCCGTGATGGAATTCACCGCCCAGGATGAGGACTGTGTGGAACACCGTAGAAGAATTTCGAACGTTGAAGATGTAGACCCTACAGAGAACATATAAAACTCAATGAATCTCACTAAATGGTATACCTACAAAAAAATGCATTCCAATTTTCTACCGTGATCTAATAATACATTAAAAAAACAAATATGAGGTAACCTACAACAACCGTACGTAATTAAAAGTGAACATGGTACCAAGACGCTTGACCGATATAAATATATGGAGAGTTGTAATAAATGTTGTGGAATACTTCTACAATAACAACCAACAGTACATATACATCAGATAGAATACGTCTACAAGTAGACTAGAACGCGTGCCTGATCCAATATCGTAGAGCATGAACACTGCTTGGAACAAACATTTTTATAAGTTATTTTCCTATGCAATGGATATAAATATAACAAAAAATATATTTAAATTTAAACTCCTAGTGAATCGCCACAGATGACAAATATTTTTGTGGTGGGAAGTTAACTCCAACAATAATGCCGAACACTATAAGCTACTTAATCATATCAAGTTCCTACGTCTATAGTAAAAAATATATCAAGTAGGACGTAAAATGTACATACAACAGTAGTTGAAACAATAACTAGGGCTAGCTAACAGACACACCTACAAGAAACAGGGCTATCTAATAAATACACCGACAGGGAACGGCAAGCTAACGGAAGAGTCAATACACCAACACTCTTATGAAAATTGTATGATAAGAATATATGAGGCACACACCGCCGGTGAAACAATCCAACTGAGAATTACAAATCTCTAGCATATTGGGTATAGATGACGATTACTTTTTCCAACGGCATGCTCAAAGAAAAGCAAAACCTCTACATCAAAAGCGATTTTTAGTGAAAATTTCAAACAGTTCAGTATACATGTGACTGATTAAACTCAAAAATAATAAACAATTGGAGTATTTCTATACTAATATCCATAAGTTTATATAAAACTGATGTAAATTTTCTCAAAGGTACTTCAAAACAGGGGTAACTCAAACCTTCTTTAATTGTGTTTTCCGCGGCTCAACCGTAACATAAAGACAAATATGCATAAAACACCATACGATGCAAAACCCAATCAAATATGACTGCAAATACGGTGTTCTTTGGTCGACGCATAACCTAATTTATTCTAAAATTCTTATAACTGTAGGAAATGTTCAGAAAACAATACAAATTCAGCATATACCAACCGCTTATTACTATGTGTGCGCAACACAAATAATAATTTGCGATGCATCCATATCGTTTTGGTAAGCAGCAGCTACTCTCGCTGATGGTGTCCGACTGAGAACCAACAATCGTTATCCAAAACAAGATAAGACGAGACGAACATGCTACATACGCTTGATAAGGCCCCGAAATTGGAACATGCGGATACATGGTGTCGCCGATATATCAGGTTCAAATATGCATAATGCGTTATGGGGTAGACATATTTTCGTAACGAAGCTGCTGCATCCCAAGAAGTATATACATTTACCTGCCAACTGATGAACTATTATACCATGCTATTCTCAGAAAAATTATTTACCCATCAACTATACAGATAGTAAACATAAAATAATCACAAATCCAACCATCAGGCTGGTACCAAGCAGGCTGCAAAGGCTGCAAAGCGAGCTATAAAATATGCCTACCATACTATTCGTACAAACATTGGGTACACTCTAAAGATAAACCAACAAAAAACACTAAATACCACTATCCAGCCTCTAGGAACCCACCAATCAACCACCGAATTAGTCAATTACATGCTAATTAGATTTGAATTAAACAAATAATATACCCAGAAAATATGCAGAATCGTTAAACCAGACATGAATATATAATGGTATAGACACTCAAAACATCGAAAAAAATGGCCAAGTCAGCCCTGGACACATACAACAAGATGAAGAACAGATTAGAGCAGCCTCACCTGATAAAATTCCAGATGCGTACTGAACTTTTTGCTTAGGGTACCCCCTACACACACCCCTTAAAAAATAATGAGGTAAAAATAAGCATATTCCTACTAGTAAGCTGGGGCTGCGATCCTAGGGGACCTCCAAACTTACGATATCCGTTAAGACGAAGAGAGTCTTATCTGATAGGTGTGCTGATAAGATAAGAGGCTCCGTTGAGGTGTACAACTGCTTCCATCGACTGCATTAGCGAATAGTTACGTTCACGATTACATCTAACTGCAGATTGTATTAGTATCAAACCTTGAAAATACTGATAACAAAATAAAGAACAGATATGAACAAACCTCGAGAAGCATTTTTTTTCAGAGGCGCAAGTAACTTTTTGCGCCTCGAGGGACCTTACCCTAGCCCCGCCCCTCTCCAAAATGAGTTACAAGCCACTTCATAACATCAAATAAATAATGAACAGCATAACTGCCCAAAACGTACCCAATACGGCCATCTAAAGGGAAAATCCTATATAAATACAATATACATTATTTAATCATATAAATTGAATGTTCATAACACAAAATACTCCCAAATACAGTCCAAAGCTGGACCGAAAGCCCCACCCGTCCGTCCGCCCCTTCCGCCCCCTTCCCGCCGCCCGCCTACCCACCTGCCTTATCAGTGACTCCGACCGCCTTATCAGTGACCCCGTCCGCATTCGTTCCGACCCCGCCAAAACGAACTCTATTTACCCCAACCTATAATCCTTCACTAAAGTTTTTTTTTGCACCGTTTATAGCTACTACGATGCGAATTCTACGAACAAAAGTCTCGAGCCGCTCTCGCTGAACAAACCCAGCCGGTTAAATATAAACGAATGACTTGATCATAATGACGCTAGAAGTGCTTCTACAATCCAGAACAGGCTGTCATGCCTGAACAGTATTGCCTTCTCAAGTCGCAGGATCTCACTTGCATGAATAACTCCATGGCGGAACGGAAGTGACATTGAAACCGAGATCACAAGGAATCAGACATGAGCAAAGTCATTTCCAGACGTTGACCCGTAAAAAAAGTTTATAATCTACTAGTTGACGGTAAAAATTACACCAATGCATCTTCCTTTAATCAAATTTTTAACACACTTCTACTCGCCCATCGATTAGAATATCTAGTATAAAATGACCTCCGTATGTGGAAGAATATGAAAGCAGCTGTAATCATTGGTGGCGACAATGAACCGGACTATCACAACATGAGAGGCTCCCAAAAACGAACAACCTAGATCTTCGAACCTCCCTCATTGCGTCTCCTAGCGTTCTATCTTTTTTGGTCATTTATCTGCTGTCGTGTTAGAGGATATCATTGAGGTCACACAGTATTTGAACTATTTTGTATATGTATACTTGTTAGCATGTAATTTATGTATATATTTAGATAATCTTTTCTATGAAAGCAAATTGAATATGTTATCGATATCGGGGGTACATTCACCGTTTACCCAAGGGATTGGAGGACTAAAGAAACACTGCTTTGTTTCTTTCCTTTCCAAACCGGCGTTTTTTTAGAGGGATACTGTGTAAAATTAAGGAAATTACCCTCTGTGATGTATTGCAAATTATTGTATCTTTCGATCAATCAGGTAAATCAGAATAGTGCTGACTATCAAGCTTATGAAAAACAAAAAAGCTAAGACCTCTACACGAAACTTGTTTATTGAATGAACGTTTTGGGTCTAAAACCCATCTTCAGCAACTGAAACGTCAGAACACGGTATAATACCTACATACCAACCAACATTTTAACAACTTCAGCCACAAACAGGAGAACTACCTATTGACTAAATTTAGGGGACATAAACTCTGGCTATCATTGACGTAAATAATGCTCTTATAAAATATTACGATTCAAGAATGCAAAGAACAACAACTTTATCTGCCGGACCAAGTATCTTGAATTTTTCCTCTCACCGATCTTAGTCGTATTTTTGCCCTGCATAACTAAATTAGCATGACAATTCCATTGCAGAATCCTCTTCGCTTTTCTCTCCTAGCTACGTGAGCTCTTTTATGACGCTGGGTTTAAATACAGCAACTATAATTAGCATTTGATACTTCTACATCTCTACTTGTAGCTCTTGTTCTTGTTACTGCGGTATTTATGTTTGTGGGTAGCTGAAAGTAAGTCCAAACACAATGGTTTTGATTGCTGTCTAGTTTCTGCATACACTCGTGTATTCTGTAATCATTCGTTACATAAAAGCATTTTTGTTACGCATCGCGGAGAAAAGATATCAAAACACAGATTTATTCAAACCGGTTTTTACGACAGGTACCGAAATCAAATCTAAAAGTATTTGTTACCTAAATTATTTCAGATGTTGCGCCAACTTAAGTGTACCCATTTGTACCACAGATCTAACAAAGTCAATGTGTTACCAAATATCTCACTCGATAAAATTATACCTTTGATTTGATCTGAATTCACGAACTAACGTATACTTGCATCGCCTGAATATACGATTGTACTGTTATTTATTCATTACTATCTGCACTGATTCTGAGCCTATTAGTAACCAGGCAGTAATACAGTAGTACAGCTCTATTGAATGGATATGAATGCGTCTGCATTGTATTAAAAGAGGTCTGAGAGGAGGTTTGCTAGCATAATTTTAAATTAAATAGTTAGGTGTTATTCCTCTTAAATTTTCACCGCAATATTGATGTGCGCTTGCATTTTATCATTTTGGCAGCTGCGGAATTAGGCAGCAATAGTAAGATTTAATAATCTTGACACATAGGTTATTTCTTCTCTGTTGCCCAGCCAGGATATGATTTAGCTGAATGGTGCCTCGCAGTTCGATTTGCAGTCCGATGTGTCTGTTCTCCTCTACCAGAGACAAGTCGCATATTGAACGCAAATGTTAGAGCGGATGTTGAAATCAGTTAAACTGTCCAGTGCTACGAATTGTGTGCCATGACGATAACAGGGTTGTCTCGTATCATTTGGTAAGCTGCTGATCAGGACTACCTTATCATCTGTGTAAGGATAAGAATAAATTTCCAGGCCTTTTTCTGGCTCTGTGTCTCATCAAGCCTACATTCTAAAGCCTCACTTCCTCCCTCCCCCTCCTCCACTGCTGCACCACATCGTAGATTGTGTCAGCGAATGTCAATAATTATTACTATCAGCTGGAAAACGACTCTCTTAAAAACTGTCTTGCTCGTCTTACAAAAAAAAACACTATCTCTAACTGGCAGAAACAGCACAATAGAGCAGTAGCCTGATTTGGATATCTTTACACGCGGGATGCTAAGTTGAAAAAATTGTTAGGATCTAGAGGAGATATACTAAAGGGGTTTCAAAGCATCGAAGAAGACTGGTGTGACACTCAGCGGAGTCGATGGGTTCGGCAACAAAATTCGCAGCACAAACATAGAGATAATAAACCTTGATAATAGTCGTGGTGAAAATGTTGAGCAATTCTGTGTTTCTGTTGACAAAGTCAACAAACTTTCTGGTGCACAGTGCAGCTCTATTCACTGTTTCCGCATTGGTAAGCCGATCAAAGAACACTAACCTGAGCATGAACACTACCAGCAGCGCCAGCGAAAACAATCAAGCAGCAACGGAACTGACATGAAAACATCCCACACTTCATCATGAGTCTCCTGTGCTACAACTTACCTATCAACATCAGAACTAAAAAATCAACAACAACAGATAAGTGCGTACAAGTGATCACTACCAGCAACCGTCTGCGGTTGCCAGCAGAGAGGCAAGCAGCATCAACGGCGCCTCGACATGTACAGGGCCGTCGAATGAGCTGGTGAGCGATGCCTGCAACTCCAGCATGGGAGATCCAGCATAGCATTACACTTCGACACCGGATCACAATCAGTTGGATGGCCTTCAACAATCGACAGTGGGTAAGACGAGGGGAGCGATAACAACCATTCTGTGGGGGTATCACCGCTATTTCTACGACGATGGTACAAACAAATCGGTCGAGAAACCTCGACCCGTTGAGCACATCCGTAGCAGAGCACATTAGTACGCAGAACACGTGATGGGAATAAATCAGTCTCGAGTTACTTCATTCTGTCTAATCGTCAATTTTTTTTTCAACTCTATTTATTTGACAGACAATGCAAATTAAATTACATGTTAAAATTGGAAATCGTTGAAAAAAAATCATTTAAATTAAAATAAATATGAAATTCTCTTATGGAACGAAGTGTGGTGTTATTTGTATGAACTGTATTGATGATCATTGACCTTTTCTGTCAAAGCTTTCAACGATGAGCTTAGAATCCTAATAGATTCAGAATATCCTCCTTCCTATCTAACTCTTGGGTTTGGTTTCCTACTCGATTTGTCGTAATGGCCCAAAAAAATATATACGGCTCAGCATCTAATTTTAATCCTGCCAGAATAGGACTGTAAAAAAAACTCTCTTTTTTTTTCGTCCCACTGCCAACATTCTCACTTATATGCTAGCAAATATTATAAATTTATGCGTGTTTTACCACATAGATTTTTTTTTGGCAGGTTATGACTGTTCATAAACTAACGCAACAAATTTTGTTGAAAAGCATCCAGCCTCCAGGACTTCTCTATCAACTGCTCCTATCGCTAAATGTGTGGGAGATAAGTTCCTACTTTATTCTCCAATTCGTGAGAGAAAACAAAAGCAAGCAGGCGGCGGCGTGCGCACAGAGATGTAAGGGAAGGGAGGGGGAAGATCTAGTGGCCGACTCTCACTCATCCATTCCAAACTCTAGAAGCTTCCACCGCAATGCTAGAATAGTTGACCCGAAACCATGTACATAAATGCAGTTTTCCTTTCCCCAAGGAAATGTAGGAACTCATCTCCTACACACTCCACCCAAGAGAAAAGCGTATTGTCAACTATTGCAGCTGAGTGACGATTCGCTTTCTTGCTACTAGAGTCGCTGCTTTTTTGGGTCTAGCAGCGTTTAGCTCACGTACAGTTGTTGTGTTTGAGCCGTTTTCCTTTTCAGGGGGGGCTCGACTGCATTTGTTCCCTGCCCGTCGTCCGCATCGGGCAGGGGTGCCTGGTTTGATTCCGTCAACTCGGGAGAAGCCTCCAAAAATTCTGTCGCATTTACTTCTAATGGGTAGAGTAATACTACCGGTCGACAGTCTCGCAGCGTGTTTTAATTTCACGCTTCTTACAAGACCATCTTTGCCTTTGTGGAGCTCGATGACCCGGCCCAGGCTCCATAGCAGCCTGGGACCCTCGTCGTTGATCTGGACTATGTCTCCCTCTACGGATGCGATGATTTCCCTGGCGTCTAAGGCACCGTGCCGAAGAATGGTTAAGTACTCCTTTCTGAACCTCATTTGGAAACGGTGCAGAGCTTTCTGGACGTATTTCTGACGTCGTGATAGGAGCTTCGTTGTGAACATAGAGGTGATCAAATTCTTCCTCCGGATCAGGCGTTGCGACAGGTATGCTGTCCAGACGATATCCAAGCATCAGCTTGGATGGCGTCAATGGTTGAAAGTCTTCAACCGAGTCTAAGATAGATGTTAGCGGACGGTCATTGAGGTCCGCTTCTATCTCATAAAGTACGGTGTGCAGTTCGTCTTCGGTCACTATAGCTCTGCGCCGTCTGCTTGTTTTTGTTTTCCCCTGAGAATTGGAGAATAAAGTAAAAAAACTAGTTTCCCCTATATGGGAGTATATAGTTGTAATGTAATTGTAGCATTGAACTGCATATCATAGTTTTGTATTGGAATACGGTTAATAAGCCGACGCTGAGTTTGTGTTTCAAGTATGCCGTTTATGATATTTGGAATATCCTGGGATCTCAAGTAAACATTTCTGACGCTGGGGGTGCTAGGCTTGAAGGCGTCTACAGCATCAGGCGGAGCGGCCTGGCGTCGCATTCAGTGTGTCTAAAACAGCGGAGGGTTAGGTTGTTACTCGTTACCGTGCCCGGTATGTGACAAAGAAGTTACATTGTGACGGTATAATTGACGCCATAGAGAACCATCGATAACGCAGATGAAGCGCCATGAAACTCAAATAAGTTATATAGTGAAGGTGTGTTTCCCCCAAGTGAGTCTATATCCAAATGATGGTTCAACGTGTATGAAGTGTCAAATGTGTATATGTGTAAGGTGTAATAATGTTTTCGTATTAAGGGCATGAAAAACATTACAAAATAGAGGACTGATTATATGACAGTGATTTCTTTAATCCTGCTATGCACGATATTGAAATTAATTTCAGCAATGTTCTTCACGAAGTCGATCCAAATTTGCAAATGAGATTGAATGCTTCTGAGTGTCAAATTGTTCTCACAGATGAGCGTCCTCACTATTCACCTTCTTTGTGGAACAAGGCTTCCCGCATGGCATTAAATGTTGCAATATTGAAAGAGAATTTCGCATGGCCTCCAGATCAAGATAACAGACAATTTTGCCCCCCCTCTGGTGGGACTCTGTGAAACCTAACCGAAAACGAATTACAGATGTTACATAATATATCGGGTTACAATCTATTACCAAACACCTAACATGTTAAGTGTATCGTGTGAGACTGTACGACGCACGGCACCGGACTCAGAGCCGTCCATTAATGTATCGTGTGGGACTATACGCTGCACGGCACTGGACTCAGAGCCGTCCATTAATGTATCGTGTGGGACTTTACGCTGCACGGCACCGGACTCAGAGCCGTCCATTAATGTATCGTGTGGGACTATACGCTGCACGGTACTGGACTCAGAGCCGTCCATTAATGTATCGTGTGGGACTGTGCGCTGCACGGCACTGGACTCAGAGCCGTCCATTAATGTATCGTGTGGGACTGTACGCTGCACGGCACCGTACTGAGAGATGTCTCATATTGGTCTTTTTGCTTTATTATCCACAGTAAAGTATAAAAACAAAGCCAAGCAACTGCAGTGCTTACGCTGGCCTGAATAGGCGTCAACCTGGCTCATGCTCAATCCGGGAAATCACTGATGAGCGTGACCGAATCAGGAGACCAGACGGTCACACGAACAGCAATTTATGGAGAAAGAGGGGATTTTGTGGCCACAAATTAACGACTCAAGTAAACTGTATATGCAGTTATTGTGGCATTTATGAGAGCGGTTTACTTGTTGCATGCTGTATTGTTTGTCGCATAGTTTCACAGCGATGAATTTAATGCGTGGTGTGATGAGTGATGCTTAGGTAATCACACGGCTTTCGACGCGTGCCCACCAAAGCATTGATGAGAAGTAAAATAGGATTGTTGTAGTCTAATATATGTTATTTGAGTGCTTGGATTTATATCCCGGCAACTGAGTCACAATATTTATTCCGACAGACTTTAATGTTAGAGGAACCCTTAGTTGTCCCACTTCCATCGTTTTCAATGTTGCAACCTCCACCAGTCGCCCCTTCCCCCTCCCACTCCCCACCTTTCATTCTCATCCACCCCAACAACGTGGTTTTCCTATCCTCGCCACGTCCGAAGCGATGGCCGATGATCTGCTTCTGTGGTTCCTTGTACCAGAAACTGGAGAAAAGGAGCGCTCTGAGGATCAGGCATTAATGGCAAGCGTTGCACCCGGTGATGAGGGTTCGGTGGTAACTAATCACTCATTCTACATATGATAGCAGGCGTTGCACCCGGTGATGAGGGTTCAGTGGGAACTAATCACTCATTCTACATATGATAGCAGGCGTTGCACCCGGTGATGAGGGTTCAGTGGGAACTAATCACTCATTCTACATATGATAGCAGGCGCTGCACCCGGTGATGAGGGTTCAGTGGTAACTATTCACTCATTCTACATATGATAGCAGGCGTTGCACCCGGTGATGAGGGTTCAGTGGTAACTAATCACTCATTCTACATATGATAGCAGGCGTTGCACCCGGTGATGAGGGTTC
>SDVV010010217.1:0-16355 GCA_016164225.1 Gammarus roeselii
CAATGCCTCCTTGTAGGTAGCATCGTGACGTCCCCCTTTGCCTAGACTCGCTGACGGTACGTTACCACAATGCCTCCTTGTAGGTAGCATCGTGACGTCCCCCTTTGCCTAGACTCGCTGACGGTACGTTACCACAATGCCTCCTTGTATGTAGCATCGTGACGTCCCCCTTTGCCTAGACTCGCTGACGGTACGTTACCACAATGCCTCCTTGGATGTAGCATCGTGACGTCCCCTCAGCAGTGCAAACGACCGATGAGACAATAGCAAATTGTAGACTCGCAATGTTGAAATGCTTGAGATACAAGGTTTCCTACTGTCAACTTTGTGCTGTTCAATTGACGTGACGAAGATGCCCCCAGGCCCGGAGAGAAAGTGACACTTGCAGACGACTCATTGCTCACAATACTTTCACGTGGGGGTCGTTACCGACTCACAGGCAGGGGCACGATGAGGGCTCCTCTGCAGTTGGAGGCTGCAGGGCAGTATCCCTCCTTGACAACTGCAACACAGCAAAGAAAGGAGCTTGTAATAGACTGGTACATCACGCATCTTGTAGCGCATACTGTAACACCTTTAACATCCCGCAATATTCGATGAAAATGACTTGTATCAAATGATCAATGTTGAAAAATAGAAATGAAAAATATATTTGTTCCTTATTTATTTGTGTTTGTTAAATGTTGAGTCGGATCGTGCTGTTGAGACATTAGAAAAAAGGAACCGTTTCAATTAATCATCACAGAAAATTCGCTCCAGGTGGTTTTGACGCAGTCTATTCGTGTATTTTCAAACCCAGAGCGATGGATTGGTGAAAGATTCTTGTACTTCCATGGAACAGTGTGTTGTGTAATTGTTTTTGTTGTGCTTAGTGCATTGCTGCAGTAGCGGAGTTTGAACAACGGGCACCATTTATTTATGACAGTAGAAATGCTCATGCATGGCACAGAAAATCTATTCAAGCACATCAGATTGAAAACCAGGACCACGCACGTAAAGGCTGTGAAGCGGGAAACGGCTGATGGCGTCGTCTAACAGACTTCAGTGAGTTATGCAGCAAGGTGGACGAAGATACCATCCTGGTCAACGCATTTCCCGCCCCATTTAAACTATTTTTGGTCATGAATTTCTATTGATGCTCTGAATACATTTAAGACTTCGTTTTCTGTGTAACTGAACGGAACGAGTCTTTATAAGAACTCAACAACAGGACATCGAGCTTACGGCGCACTCACTGTTATCGCAGCACTCCGTGGTTCCTGGGCAGAAGAACGAGCACCTGCAATAAAAAAGAACGACTTACAGCAACTCTCATAGCCAATGCACACGCCGGTCAAATCCTCGAGTCTTCGGGCCTGAGCCCCATGCGACGATGTTCCTTTCAATGCGTGCCTTGATGAAAGAACCAACGTAGGCACGATTTTGGAAGATTGGTTAGGATAAACTTTTGATCGACGAAACATTTGAACGTCCGTCTGCTAGTACTTCAGTTGATTGATAAGCAAGCAAAACTGCGGCGATGACAATAAAGTTATGCATGCTGGAATACGTGATATTGATGAAATATTTTCACGACTGAAGTATCAAACCAAGTGGTTTGTTTACAAAAGACCAATCCACTGTTATGGTAAGAGACTCGTCTCAAAAGATCGTTGAACGCGCACGCACTCCTCTAGTGAATTGACAGCAAGCCCGAAGGACGCAAGACGTTCGAGCTTATGACCATCGGGTGCACTGGCCATCATTTGCCAGGTATATCTGGAGTTGTAGTGTCGACCTGATTCGCGAGTATGATTGATGCAAAGACATGTAAATCAATGACTAATATATATGTTAGAAAAATGGCGATGTACATAAAAGGTGGGCCGAGTATTTTGATGAATTGTCTAATGTCGAGATTGACAGAGAAGCTATCATTGCTGCTGTAGGTGTTACCGGTTTTTGGGAGAGAGACTTGTTATGGACATTACTCTGGATAAGGTGCAGGAGGCGGATGAGGTGATGAAACCCGGGAAAGCCCCCGGTTCGGATGACGTTGAGACCGAGTGCCAGAAAAAGGGCAGAGTAACGATTTATCAGTAGTTGGTAAGGCTACTGAATTTGTGGTTTGTAGCGAGCGTGGTGCCGATTGACTGGCGCATGCTTGCATTGTTCCGCGTTTCAAAGGCAAAGGAGATAAACATGAATTCTGAAACTCAAGAAGTGTCAGTTTATTATGTGTGGTCGGTAAGTTTTGCGAGCGAGTGCTGCCCAAAAGGATTAGAGACTGTTCGGATGGCGTAATTGAAGAGAATTAGTGTGGTTTCAGGAGTGGTGGAGGGTTTTCCGATCAGATTTTTGCAGTAAGACAAGAATGACAATTATGACAAGTACCTTGCGAAAGGAAAGAACGATTTTTGTGCCTTTGTGGATTTGGAAAAGGCCAACGCCAGGTTTGTCAGGAATGCACTGTGGAGGGTGTTGCGTTTGTGTGGAGTAGGCGAAAATCTTTTGAATGCAGTTCAAAGTTTTCATGCTGACAGCAGAACATGTGTCAGAGTGGGAAGCGAGGTGAGTGATTGGCTAACAGTGAAAGTGGTCTGAGACAAGGCTGCGTTATGTCTCTCTGGTTGTTCAATCTTGACATGGATGGAGAGGTCAGGGAGATGAACGCGAATGTGTTGGGTCGGGGTTTGGAGCCGTTGGAAACGAATGGACGGAGTTGGCAATTGAGTCAGTTACTGTTTGCAGATTATACAAAGCTGGTGACAGATTCGGAGGAGAACCGGTGTAGGCTAATATTTGAGTTTGGTAGAATGTGTGAGAGGAGGAAGCTTCGAGTGAACGTGGGTAAAAGTAAAGTAATGAGATGGCCGAAGAATGTCGATGCGAGCAGAATTAGTGTCCTCCTAAATGGAGAGCTATTGGAGAAAGTTCAGTGTTTTAAGTATCTGGGTTCCCATGTGGAGGAGGCTGTACTAGTGGAAACTGAGGTGAAGTTGCGAGTGGAGGAAGGGTGTAAAGTGTTGGGTGCACTGAAGAGTGTGATGAGCTGTAGGATGTTAGGGATTGATGCAAAGAGAGGGTTGTATGAGGATGTAGTTGTCCCAACTGCGCTCTATGGAGCTAATACTCGGGGGGTGAGAGCAGAAGAGAGAAGAAAGTTGAATGTGTTCGAGATAAAATGATTGAAAAACATGTCTGGCGTGACGCTGAAAGACAATGTCAATAACGACGTGGTTCAAATTAAAACGGAGATACTGAAGAAATTAGATGACAGATTTGATTCGCGGGTTCGAGATGGCTTGGGCACATGGTGAGGATGGATGAAGGTCAATACGAGTGGACGTAGGCCAAGAGGTTGGCAGTAGTTGTAAGTACCGCGAAAACGACTTTTTGACTTGAACAATGTAATCGTTGAAATGTATCTAATTACTTTGGTGTCCAACTTTGCCTCTATGTAACTCGGTCATTATATTGATTACTAACTTATGGCCCCAAGTTAATTACTATAGCGGTGGGATCCTTATCTTATCTTGCGAGTCAATATTGGATCTTTATATTACATTATCCTAGGAGTCTGCATCGGAACCTCACCTGGCTTACGGGTGGCTAACGGGCGGCTTACGGGTGGCTAACGGTTGGCTAACGGGCGGCTTATTGGTGGCGGGTGGCTAACGGGTGGCGAACGAATGCCAAACAGAATGTCTCGTGCAGCTTTCGGGCAGGTGTGGCTTTCGGCCCAGCTATCGAATGTATTTGGGAGTATTTTGTGTTTTGAACATTTAATTTGTATGATTTATTATTATTTAAAGTATTTGAATATAAGTTTTTATCCTTTAGACTAATGTATTGAGTGAACTTGGTCACAAACTGTTTGTTCATTTTATATACATTCATTCTTGGTAGGAATATACTTACATCTCATTTTCTTAGTGAAGTTTGGTTGAGACCCCCCTATGCAAAAAAGTTGGATGCGCTTCTGGAAAATTGGGTCGGATAAACTTGTTCCTATTTGTTATTATATAAATATGGATTTTTTCACAGTTTATTTTGTTTTGTATTTATATTTTTCCGTAGGCGGAAAACTTTTAGGCGCTGGTCAGGTGACCTCAAGGGTTGGCCAGAGTCGGTATCGGATCCTTATCTCATCTGGCGCGGCGGGCGGAAAGAAGGACGGCGTCGGACGGGCGGGCGGACGGGCGGGGGGTGCTTTACGGGCCCAGCTTCTGGTTTGTTCATAACGTATATTGTATATTTACATATCTAGGATACCTTAGGTAACTGAGTGCAATTTCAATTACAAGACATGTTGCGTATTCATTGCAGGGCATGATGCGTTAATTGCAATATCTTTGTTCGGCCTTTAAGTTATGGATAGTAAATACTTACATTTATAAAACATTTATTGATACTATATTAAGGAAATACATTTCTACATACATGGTTCAAAGTTACCAGAATTCTATCATCCCTTTACAGGGGATGCTGATCTCTCATAAGCATCATATTCAGATTACGCAGATACATGGACTTCTGTGAGTTGTGTTTGATAATTTTCATTATCTACCTTCCAAATAATTTCAGACATCAAGTTTCTATCCATTGATCGAGTTTACTTTTCTCACATTCATATTGTTTCTACGGTATGCATCCTACCCGTCTTGACTACCTGAACACGTTTTGACAGGGTACATGCCACTCTCAAGGACACAGGTTTCAACGGCACTCGATTCTTATCTATCGGTTCTTATCTCTCGGTCGCCCAGCCAGTCAAGAGGAGCGGTTTACGACGCTGGTATGCATGTTGAATCATGTTAGGGTTTCCCCACTATTTCTCGTCTGTTTCGTATTGGGGATCCGGATATTATTGACTCATTTGGCTGCCAAGTGGGTGGATTTGGGAATATTTTGTAATTTGTTTATTTAAATAGTATATTGATATGCTAGTGATGATTACATGTATGGGTTTTGTATTATATCTCTATTTTTCAGTATAATCAGTCTTTCGTAGACAATAGTGTTCCAAATTAGGGAAATCATAGAATGTAAAATACCTATTTATTGTAAGTAGACCGTTTAGTAGGCTTATGTCGCTTTGTCAGTGGAGGTATGATTCTTTAATTGATTGATAAGTTATATGGTTGGATATTATAGTCAAGAAGGGTTGGATGCATACCGTGGAAACAATATGAATGTGAGAAAAGTAAACTCAATCAATGGATAGAAACTCGATGTCTGAAATTATTTAGGAGCTAGATAATGAAAATTATCAAACGCAACTCACAGAAGTCCAGGTGTCTGCGTAAACTGAATATGATGTTCTTAAGGGGTCTGCATCCCGTGTAAAGAGACGATAGAATTCTGGTAACTCTGAACCATATATGTATAAATGTATTTCCTTCATACTGTGGGGAATTATTTCCTTTCCCTTATCACTTTACATAGATCTTTACATTTATTATATCACACACCTGTGAATGGGATCGACACCTGATTGAGATTCTGGATTTTCCGGACTAGGCAAATTTAACATATCACTATGATACACAACGGTAACTTACCTGGGTTTCGGCGGGAGTCCAATAAGGTAGACACGCAAATATAGCCTCGTCACTAACGGTCATTGAGTGCTACCAAATCTAATCTGTCTAAACTTCGTATGTATCTAACTGGTAGGGTTAGTTCTTTCTACTGCTAGAGTCACTCAACTATTCTAGTCTCGAGGTCTCATAACTTATTGAAGAATTGTTCGATGTTTCCATGGATATGTCGTGAAATCCTGGGAAAGCACCGAAATTATACCGACACTAGTCATGGTTCAGAGCGCACTAACGGCCCTAAAGCTAGTAACCCAAACAGTTACCGCTATCAAAGTACCCGCGGGTCGACGTCAAGAAATTACGTACTCAACCTCAGGATATTTTAACACAAAGATGGTTTACTTCAAACTGTAACAACTACCATGTACGCTTTCATACCACTATTTAAACATATTATCTTGAAAAACATGATATGCATTTAACTACAAGAACATCTTAGAACGATATACTTCCAAGATAAAGGGAAATACCTTGGCCCTTTGCTCAGTACGACAGAGGAAAAAACATCTAGGAGGCAGCACAGAGCGGGAACACCTTGGAAGTTGAAAAAAGGATGGGAAGGGGAAAAATCAAGGACCACTGCCACAAACCATACGTTCCAAAACTCCAGATGTCCACGTCATACTGAGCTAGATGGTTCCAACAATATACCATATACAGTTTTTTTTCCTCCAACGAGGCATTGTGGGTTTTGTTCCCCACACATACAGTATCAATAAATGTCATAATAATTTATGTTTTTATTATTCATAACTCAAAGGCCGAGCAATGAAATTGCAAGAAACGAATCATACACTGCGATGGATATGCAACATATCCTGTAATTAAAATTGCATTCAGTTACCTGAGGTATCCTAGATATGTAAATATTCAATATACCTCAATATACCTCATGCCCGTACGCCCGTCCGGCCGCCGTCCCCTTTTCCGCACCTCGCGGAGTGATAAGATGAGAATCCGATACTGACTCCGGCCAACCGTTGAGGTCACCTGACCAGCGCCTAAAATTTTAACGCCTACAAACAAATATAATCACATATATATCATAAACAATAAAAATCTACATAAATATAATAAAGATAAAATAACAAATGAGAGCAAGCTGATCTGACCCACTTTTCCAGAAGCGCATCCCACTAAAGAAAATGAGATGTAAGAATATTCATACCAGGAATAAATAAATTTAAAATGAACAAACAGTTATTGATAAAGTACACCCAATACATTAGTCTAAAGGAAAAAAATGAATATAAATACTTTGAATATTAATGAATCATATAAATTAAATGATCAGACCAAATGATACTCCCAAATACATTCGAAAGATGGGGCCGAAAGCCCCACCCGCCCGAAAGCAGCACCCAAACATCTGTTTGCCATACGTTCGCCACCCGTTAGCCACCCGCCACCAGTTAGCCGCCCGTTAGCCACCCGTTAGCCACCTATTGACCCCCTGTTAGACACCCGTAGGCCAGATAAGGTTCCGACGCCGACTCCTAAGATGATCCAATACTGACTCGTAAGATAAGATAATGATCCGACCGCAAAAGTAATTAATCATTACAATGTCCGAGTTAATTGGGGCAACGTCGGACACCAAACAAATTAGATAAATTTTATTCATTGGCTACATTGTCCGAGTAAAAAAATCGTTTACGCTGTACTTATAACTACTGTTGACCGAAGTTTGGGTGGATGTATGTTGTAAAGCAAGGGTTAGGGGAGAGACTTGAGTGTGGAGGTAGCAAGAGAGCCCGCAATGAATCGGCGTGAGTGGAGAAGGATTATCAATGGATGATTCCTCACGCTGCCCTGATGGGCTTTTCCGTCCATGGTCTCTCGTTGAGAGACGTGATGGTCGTCGGTGGGGGGGGGGGTCATCATAACGCGGTAGGGGTAAACCAGTCACACTGTCGGGCTCTGCTGCTGACACTGACCTCGGACCGCACTCATAACCCAGAGGGTGTGTGGAGCGGGGTCTTCAGGACAGACTCTTTAGCGCTAAAGGGCTAAGTTGTGTGAGTGTGAGGCATGGGAGGAGCGTCGGCCACCCCCATTCGTGAGGGATTCGGTCTAGTGGCTGTAACTTTATCTCACTTTATCTGTAACTTTATCTGTAATCTAATGATTGCTGTTATGAGACTACTCACGTTGGTGGCGTTGGTGGTAGGGGCGTGGTGCCCGAGTCTTCCGCTCGCAGGCACGAATACTGGTTCAGACATCCGTCGAAACAGCATCGCTGCTCGAACCGACACTCGCGGTCATGAGCACACGATTTCTGTAAATGGAGAGGGGATGGGTGGCATTTACAGACAATAATTCTTCTAAGCATTTCTTCTGGTACCTAATTTAGGGGAAATAAAATTTCTTACCTGTAGTTGATCCGAAAGAGCTCACATTCGAGACTTAATTTAGGGTAGCTATTATTTCTTTCGCTGGCCAAACCTAAGAAAGCGATCAGGACTCAGTAGATACACACTAAGAAAATTAGGTCATGAAATTCAGAATACTGCTTGTAAGTTAGCGTTGTTTCCAACGTTCCTCACACCCACCTTGTTCGGAGAACTGTAGCCTGCGCAGGTGCTAGGGGCGGGGGGACACGAGCCGGGGTGAACTGGGGGGAGGGGAAATTTTTAAAAAGGTACTTCGGGATTACAGTAACAAATTCAGAAAAAGTAAACCGAAAGGGTGGGCACATGCTGCACAAGTGTCACTTGACGATCTTGTAGTTGAATCAGTTGAGTCAGTTGAAACGGTGTATTACAACAAGCTTGTTCAGGTAACATGTTATGATTTCATTTTATAGCTATGGTATTTTAAGGAATAAAATTGATGACCCTTTTGATCTATTATCTAATCCTAAACGACCTAAAGAAAGAGACGCCTCCGGTCCCTCTTCTTACATAGGAGGTAGGGAGAACAGTTGCCAGATGTTGGCGTCTAAGCAACTAGGTCCCGCAGGGACGGAGGCAAGAAAACCGAGCATGATCCACTTCGTTAATTACTTGTTGGTGAACTCTGTGTATCGTAGAGGCAGATGACTTGACCAGGTAATCGTCGGAGTAGGAGATGGAGAAGAGGGAGTATTATCCCTGGAGTCTTGAGTCATGATCATCATCATCGTTATCATTGTTATCATGATCATGAGCCGAACCTCTACTCTCGTGCTCACTTATGGTTCGGTTAGGAGAGCTAGGCAATGAGAACACCCGATATGGGGATAAAAAGTTCTAATGTACCCACCCGGAGCGATCAGCAGCACCGGTGACCTCAATTTGATTTTTTGATGGGGGATAGGATGTGGAGGTCTAACCATGACCGGCAAAGAAGATGAAGACATACAAACTTTATACGTATGGGTTGGAGCCATCTCTTCTGTCGTGGCAATCAGGACAGGCCTCGAAGGAATACTCTTCCGCTTCTTCTACGGGGATGTCGTCTAGAAGGTTGTGTCGATGTGCAGGCAGCCTCAAATTCCTTCGTCCCTCGAAAAGTGGTGGCGGATCGTAGGCGAAGGGTAGGAGAGAGAGATCGGCTGGTGCAAGCACACCTTCCCCTTGGAGGGGTTGTCGGTCCTTCACCCTTCAATGACCTTGGAGTAGTTTCTGGCGACACGCAGAGGCGTCCAAAGGGCATTGAGGGAAGGCCTTGGTTGAGGCGTTCTTGGAGGAGATTCTCCCAAATCTCACAATCCGAAGTATTTATTTCTGAATTGATGTCATGAGACTTGAGATGTGAAGCATTGCAAGCAAGGATCGTCATGAAGGATCGTCATGCAGCAACTAACGTTAACAAGATGCGATAAAGTTATTGCAAAAGTAAATTCGAAATCAAGCGGCTACTGTGTTTATGTGCAGAGACGGACTTGCTAGAAATACAGATTTATTTTAAAAACTAACCTGTAGACCACCGACATGCCTCTACAGACCTAAAGTGTACCGACTGGTCTCTTCAAACACTAACACTGCAGACACTGACCTGCTACGTGCGGTACAGCGGGCCGACAATAGTTCTGCTGTCGGCAGTCATCAAAGCAACACTTGTCAGTGTCGCTGCACTCGTAGTCGTCGAGGCAACGCTGAACAGATAGAAGGCAACGAGGAGTCAGTAATGAGTAGTGCACTCAAGGGAATGGAAGCAACAAAGAAATAATTCAAAGATTTGATTTGATTTGAGCCTCATTTCCACCGGAGCCTCAACGTGAGTCATAATAGGCTCCCCCGTAGGGCGCGACCGTCATTGATTCAGGTAAGTTCGCACGGCCTAGCGTGCGAAAAGTTTAGTTTTGTCAAGATGAAATCAAGTGCATATTTAAACTGTAACATATTCGCGTACTAGCGAGTACAATAGATTAAAGAGTTAACGCGTATCTTCGTAAATGCATTGTTATCTCTGTGCGTAATGGGGTGGAGAGACCACCTCACTTGCACCGGTGTGTGGGGTTTAGATAGCTTCGTATAGTCCGGTGTGTTTTCCGAAAGCGATTAGCTTTTTACGGTAGGTTGGGTCCGTTAGTAGGCTTTGTAGGTTGCACGGGGCATCTATTAACGCTCGTCGGGGCTGCCGCGAGTGCGTTGCAATCCATCTGTAAGTGTTTCACGCTGATAGCCACTTGGTGGCAACAGGGGCAAGGTGGCGCGTTTGGTCTTATGTCGACAACCATCAGGTGGTTGTGTTATCCCTGTTTGTGTCGTGCACAAGCGGTTGATGAACATTTAGTCTTTTCTATTGGTGAGCTTTGTTTCTCATTCTCCGACTGAGGTTTTGACTGAAAGCATGTTTTGTCCACTCTGTTGCCACATTTCATCCCATCGGGATGTTACATGGGAGTTGATGATAGGGAACCAGTCCCGGTAATGTATTGCGAAAAATTGTTCATGGTGAGTAGATGCCAGTTTAGCAAGCGAGTCCGCAAGTTCGTTTCCTCTTATTCCCGCGTACCCGGGGATCCAGCAGAATTCAACTGCCTGACCCGTCTCAGATATCACAAAGAGATCGTGCTGCATTTTACGTTGAACGGGACGTTCGTAGTGCAGGGTTTTATCTGGGTGAGGACACTCAGACTGTCTGAGAATACGACGTATTTGGGGAAGCCATCTATTTTTGCAATAGAGATGGCTAGTTTGAGTGCGTGGAGCTCCGCAGAGAGCACGGAGGTCTCTTGTGGGAGGCCTCCGTGCGGGCGGTTCTCTAGATTTTTAAGTAGTCTTAGGAATTCCTGCCGGTGCGCGTTGGTTGGAGTAGTTGTTTTAGGGTACACTTGCAAGTCTAGGTTGACCGGTGGTGGGTTGATCATCCATGTTGGTGTGTTAATTTGAAGAATTCGGTAGGAAAATGAAGGCTTAATAGCTTTACGATTGATGTTCAGCGGGGTCAGCAGTTTGTCCACACGTAGGGAAAACGGTGGGCACATATTTTTTTTTTTGCCGCAAAAAGGCGCTTATCGGTTATGTTGGTGATGTGACTGAGTGCCGAGTTGTTGATTAGACTTCCAGTCTTAAAATAGTATTGTAGTGAAAGTTTTTCTAGCCAGAGCGGAAGTGGAAGTTCGTTAGCGAGCACGTTAAGGGATTCGATTGGGGTGGAGCGGAACGCGCCGGTTATGATACGCAAAGCATTGTTTGCGATGGTCGAGAGAGGGTCGAGAGTAGTTTTGGCTGCTGAACCGTACACAACGGCTCCGTAGTCCATGCGCGATCGTATTAATGCTCTGAACAACGTCATTCCGGTGTCCATGTCGGCCCCGCGCTTTTGGGCTGTTACCGATTGGAAAAGTCCCGTTGACCTTTTGCAGCGAGTCGCCAGGGCTGCAATGTGGGGTCACCACGTGAGTTTAGGGTCCCACTCAAGACCCAGGAATTTTATCGTTTCTTGGTATACTATAGGGGTGTTGTGCAGCGTTAGGGCTGGTATAAACCGGGCACAAGGTAAAGTGCATGCTGTTAGTTTTAGAGGGCGAGAGTAGGAATCCGTTCAGGGAAGGCACTTTTGGAGTTCATGTTGAGTTGTTATGAGGCTGGGGGTCTGTAGCTTATTTGTAGGTCGCCCACGTATAGTGATGAGAGCAGTCTTCCGTTTCGGGAAAGAATGTCTGCGAACTGATCGATTTTAGGGATGAAAAGAGTGACACTGAGGACGCTTCCCTGGGGGACGCCTATTTATTGCGGATAAGACGGAAACTGAGTGGCGTCAACCTTGACCCTGAAAGTGTGGTTTTGTAGAATTTGGTGGATGAAACGTGGTAGGCGACCTCTCAAACTTTTACGGTGGAGATTCTTCATAATGCCGTGGTTCCAAGAAGTGTCGTATGCTTTTTCAACGTCGAAAAATATGGAAACCATATGTTCTCGTCGGACGAAGGAGTATCTAATGTCCGTCGTTGAGAAGGACCAGGTTGTGAGTGTCTATGATGCTGGCCATTATCACTTTCCTGGGGTCTGTTCTCACGCATCCCCACCTTTCGTGGTAGCTGTTGAAGTCTCCAAGGAGGAGTACGGGATGATGCAGTTGGTTAAGCAGATCGGTCATTAGTGCCTTCGTGAGCTCGTGGTTTCGTGATGAGTAGGTAGATACCACTGTAATTGGTCTTGAAATACATATCTTCACTGCGACAGCTTGGAGTTCTGTTCTCAGAGGGAGGAAGGGATAAGGTATGCTTCGATGGATCATAAGTGCCACTCCACCGTGTGCAGTCACATTATTGTGACCTTCGCGACTGTGAACGACATATTGAGAGATTGTAAAGGTGGCCGTGTCACGGAGTTTGATCTCCTGGAGGCCTACCACCAAAGGTTTATTGGTGGAGATTAGCGATAATAATTCATATTCCTTGCTTCTAAGTCCCTGTTGTTCATTTCGGATCGGGTTCACATCAGCAAACCACGGTCGCGTGGTTTGCAGGAACTTTCGTGGTGTTCGTGTCTACGAGGCGCAGGTGTCCTAGATCGAGAGCGTTCGCTTGAGCGTCCGCTTTCTGTAGAACATGATCTCTTAAACTCAATGCGTTCTCGGCTGTGAGTGCTCTTGTAGGAGGAAGAAAACGAGGAAAACGAGGGAAACGAGTACGATCTTTGTGTTTGCTTCTTCAGCGAGCGCGTTTCTCTCCTATGAAGTTTTTTTATATATATTATGATGGGCTGAGTAGTAGTCATTGGGATATTTGAGTCGAGTGCGATGCATGGTCGATCAGTGGTTTCGGGTATCAGTTCTTCGATGTAAATTTTCAACGCGTCCTCGCGCAGGCGATGGTCGTTCTCAATTGTGAGATGCTCAGGTGTTGGGCATGTTAGCTGATGGTTGTATACCTCACTCTGGTTTTTGCTGGGTGTGGTCTCAGTTAAGACGGTCAGTAGTCTTTCAACGCACTGATCAAAGCGAGCCGTGGTTCGTGAGCTGTTGCTCATCTTTTTGCTCCGTGGCGAGAGAGCGTCGTGTAACCCACGGTCGTCGTTGGAGAAATATTTGTTCTTATGCCTTCTGTGTTAGCGTTAGTGGACCTCTCTTCGTGGTCCACTGGGGCAGCATCCATCGCAGTTCTCTCCTGGGCACTGGCGGATTCATTGCTTGGGGCACCAGCCTCTATTACGAGGGCGGTCGCTGGGCTGGTGTGGTAATGTTAGTACTGGGGAAGGGTGTTGGGGTCATGGTAATAGGTTGTGTTGACGGTACATGAGTGTCGTCTGAGGGGGTAATCTTAGTTGTAGATTTAACTGGCGTAATTTAAATTACGGCTGTTTGAGTTTTCATCGTAAAAGATTTGGATGGCTTGTTTTCGTGTGACTCTGCGGTCGTTTTGTATGATTTTTATTGCTTTCTGGTTCATGTACTTTGGGCAGTCGCGGTCGCATGCCTCATGGAGGCATCGGCAGTGGTAGCATTCAGGTTGGCGGGCTGTGCAGTCCTTTCGGTCATGCTCGCCGGCGCACCTCTTACAGCTTTGGGATATGTGTGACTGGCAGTATTTGATGACGTGGCCGCATTCCAGGCATTTGTTGCACATTGCAGGCCATATCCCCACTGGGTAAGTTTTTGTGTTCCCTTGTTCGCCCGGGATTTCTATGAATTCAGGTGTGTCGCATCCTGGGAAAGTGATTTGATATGCGGTGGTGTGGGTGTTCCGTGGTTTGATCCACTGTGCTAGAGAAACGTTGATGACTCCGCAAACCTTAGCTAAACCTGCTGCAAAAGCGCTTAGGTCAGTTGTAGGAGTGTAGTTGGAAGTGTATATAATACGTCTTGTAACGTTGAAGAACGGATGTATTTCGACAGTTACTTTGTGTTTGTCTATTTTGGTAATCATTTGTATAGCGTTGCTTTGCTCGTTATTTACGACGTGGGCCACATACTTCTTTCCCTGCTGGTTTACGTTTATCGGTGTGCCTCCCAGTTATTTGGAGAGCGAGTTCATCATGATGAATGGGTTCATCGAGGGAGCAACTTTGTTTGCACCGCTATCTACAAGCGTTATGAAGAAGTGGGTAGGAAATGATGCTGATCTTCTCTTTTGGGTGGGAGGGTCAGCCTGGGGGAGCGAATCGCAGCCGCAGCCTCTCGTCGCCCGACTTTGTGTTCCGTTTGGTATTGCAGGATCTCCCTCTCAATCTTGTCCCGGGGGCAGTCTCCGTGTCCCGTAGGGTGGCCGTTTACTTTGCAGTAAAAGCAGTGAGATTCTTCGGATGGTCACGACAAGGGATCGTCCCGTTTATCGTGGTCGCCTTTTGAGCAGTGTGAGCATATTTGTTTACCGTGACAAACTCTGCTCGTGTGTCCGTATTTCTGGTATTTATAGCATTGCATCGGACGTCTTTCGAAGGTTGTTACCTTGGTTTTGGCGTCAAATAAAGGTATGTCTATGTAGTTAGGTGGGGTGGGGCAATTGAATTTAAGCAGAAGGGCCGTGGTGGTGTTTCTTTTTGGTTTTATTTTTAGTACGATTTTTGCTTCAACTACACATTCCTCGCATTGGACGATTCCGGTGATGAATTTGTCGGCTCCATCACTCGGGAGACCCTCGATGTAAATCAGACCTGAACTCATGGAAAACGTTGGGTGTGGTATGATTTTACAAGGCTTTTCGCATATTCTGATATTCTGTTTTTGGTGAGTATAGTGTCACTTTGAAGTTATGTTGGCGTCAAAGAAAGGTATGTATATATAGTTAGGTGGGGTGGGGCAATTGAATTCAAGCAGAAGGACCGTGGTGGTGTTTCTTTTTGGTTTTATTTTTGGTGCAATTTTGGTCTAATCTACACATTCCTCGCATTGGACGAATCCGGTGATGAATTTGTCGGCTTCATCACTCGGGAAACCCTCGATGTAAACAGGCCTGAACTCATGGAAAACGTAGGGTGTAGTATGATTTTACATGACTTTTCGCATATTCTGATATTCTGTTTTTGGAGAGTATAGTGTCACTTTGAAGTTATGTGTCACTTTAATGGTGAAGCTATCGTCACCGCTGGCGGTGATGTTGAGAATTGGACGGCCAGTCATGGAGCCCAGTTCTTTTCGTAGTTGTCATTTTCAAGTGTTCGGGGGATTTAGGACCGTTGTTGAAAAGGTTGTAGTCATCAAATCGAGTTTATTATCTCTTCTTTACGTTTCTTGGTGTTCGGGTATATGAGTTTCGGCTGGGAGGCGAGTGATGTTATCAGAGAGGTTAGAGGCGGAAGCACGCGAGTAGTATAAATGGTCCAGAAAAATGCTTCCTCGACTCACTTTTGGTGAGGCAGGGACGGGGGTCAGCCGCGCAAAACGTGCAATCTAGAGTCAGCGGCGGAAGGTGGGCGGTGCGGAGGAAACTGGTTCGGCGCATGAGTCAGCTAACGGGCGGGGGAGCGGAAAGGGTGACAGAAGGGGGAACGGCGGGCTGGATGCCAGGCTTGCGGCCTTGATCGGCAGTTTTAATATTGTGAACATTTTTATTTCTAATGTATTCAGTTGTTTATTGTATTTATATATGTTTTTTCTTCTGTAAATGGTTGTATTGGGGTATAATTGATCACTAACTGTTGCTCGTTACATATATTTATTCGGTTCTGGTAGGGATAGTGTTAAACCAAGGTTCTGGAGGGGTGCGGTAGAGGACCCCCGAAGCAAAAAGTTGGAGGCGCTCCTGGAAAATTATGTGAGATTGCTCTTATCTGTTATTTGTCTTATCAGTTTTTTCCGTGGCATGTGTGCCATGTTTGAGTATATGTATCGGTACATGTTATATGTCTGGATTATAATTCTATCCATATCCACTGTATATTATGTTTTTATTCTTATTTAATTGCGGGTATAGTTGACTCATTTTTAGCGGTGGGATGTTTGGTACCAGCTTGATATTGAATTTAGGCTATGTTATGTGTTTTCCATCGATTATTTTTATTTGTATATAATATCTATATGAATAGTATGGTTCATTAGTCTGGAAGTTGACTAGTTGATGTTTGTATTTTGGGTTGATGCAGCAGCTCCGTTCGGGAATCTATCTAACTCATAATGCATTATCCAGGTTTGAACCAGATATATCGATGTTTTATTGACGCGGTGATCCAATAGCGAGAGTACCTGAACGATATGGATTTATTGTAAGTTATTATGTTGTGTTATGTATTATTATTAATGATTGTTTGATATATGTTGAATTTTGTATTGTTTTAGAATTTTTGAATAGTTATCTCATACAGTTATAGGAGTTTTTAGGATATTTTAGGCTTGCTTCTTCCATGTAGCACACTATTCCTGGCATAATTGGTCGGTTTTTGCATCATTTTGGTATTTAATATA
>SDVV010010218.1:0-16354 GCA_016164225.1 Gammarus roeselii
ATCTGATGTACAAGGAATTTTTAGATTTTGACTAGGCTGATGAAGTTTAATTTATTTGTAGGGATGTGTGTGTAAGCATGTATGTAAGTTTTTTTTTTATTCAGTCTATATGTATATGTGTGTATATATGAATGTGTATGTTTTATATTGTGACCAACAGAACTGTTGTATGTTCAGTTGCCTGAAGCACAAATTTCCAGTTTTTTTCCGCTCCATTGTTTTGCCGGTCTTTGCAGTCTGGCGTGCTGTGGCATTTGTGCCTCCTGACATGCTCTGCACTCTGACCTTGCTGGGGTGTGGGGTGGTCTTGGGGCAACCAAGGTGAGAAACCACGCCAATCCAGTGCACCCTTTCTCGCTACCTACACACTAACGTCTCTCCTTCCTAACGCGTTTCACACCATCCATTCACCCAAACTTTGATCTCCCTCTAGGCCTACGTCCACTTGCCTCTGGCTTCAACACCTTTTTCACCAATCTCCCTTCATCCATCTCCACCATGTGTTCAAACCACCTCAGAATACAAAAATCAACCCTGTCCTCTAACTTCTTCACCATCCCTGTGCTGATGTGAACCACATTGTTAGTGAACCTGTCTCTCAGCAACACTCCACCCATGCTCCTCAAACATTTTAATTATTCAATAAAATTGAAATACCTGATGCACAAAAGTTGTCACTGCCACAATAATAATCAATTAGGAATAATAAAATTGCACATGAAACATTAAATTTTTTCATCAATTGAATTCTTACTTGAACTTGAATGATACACCTTCAAGCCACTGCTCTGAAGCTGGTTGAGCAGAGCTGCAACTGCGTCGTTGTCCTTTTACAGGTGGCATTTCTTCTCTGCAAGACAAGAAAAATTTGATCAACAGTAATACAAATCTGTTCAAATCCATTACACATATTTTTGCTATCATTAATAGAAACAGAGATCTTTTACCTCTCCCTTAGCAGCCCCCTCCAGCAGCACTACAAGTAAGTGAGGAGCAGCAAAGCCGGGGGAGGCCAGCACAGCCATGCGCGCCAGTATAATATTGAGAACAGCTATGTTAAAACAGGTATAGGAGCTAGAATTTGTGCGCACCATTGGCTATCACATGAACCATCCTCATGAATGACAAAAAAAAATTATAGAACAGCACACTGTAAAACAAAGAAGCATACAAAGAAGCAACACATCAAGACAGACAGACAGACAGGCAGACACACACACACACATACTTACCCACATACAAACATACTTACCCACACACATGCACACACACACACCACAACCCACCACTCCAGCATCACAGCAATATTTACAGATATTCAAAAAGGGGGGGGGGGGGGGGGGGTGCATCCAGCAGGTAGATCCAAAGCTAGGATGCCAACATGTTACAGAAGAACCTCCTCCAACTTGAACAAACTCAAACAGAGCATCACCAAGAAACTCTGCAAGCAACCCCTTGAATGCAGCCAGGGATTCTGACTCCAACACAAAACTTGGAAGGCTGTTCCACAACTGAACACATCGTGCTCCAAAGAATCTCTTCTTGATGTCTATATCACAAGCCAGCATCAAAAGCTTATAGGGATAGCCTGGTGTTCTTGCATCAGGAGCTCTCCAAAAAATACCCCCGAGGTAGTCACCACCATCCAACCTGCAGATGATCCTCCAGTATTTGATAAGGTCCGCCCTGAGAAACCTTCCTCATTTAAAAATAAACCAAGTTGCTTCAGTCTGGAAAAGTAATCCAATTCAGCCAGACCATACGCACTTCTTGTCCATCTCCTCTGCACTGACTCAAGCAATCTCAAATCCCCAAGAAAACTCACATTCCACACCAACAAACAATAATCCATGAGAGGCCTGATGTGCATCACAAAGAGGGACACCATGAAGTGAGGACTATGGCAAATGGCTGATCTCAGCAGGCTGATAGCAAATCCTGAAGCCTTACCCACCACCTACCTAACATGATGGTGGAATTTCAGTTTTACATCAAGCGCAACACCAAGGTGCTTGTGAGATTGAACAAACTTAAATGGAATCCCACTCAAATAGTACAGAGCCAGCGGATTTTCATCAGTCCACTCAACAAACCCACAAGCAAACCTCAACACCACACGCTACTCCAAGTTCAGCCTCAAGTTCCAAGATGAAGCAAATGCGCTAACTCTATCCAAATCAGACTGCAGATATGACACACCAGCAACTGCAGATTCCTTCACCCTCTTGGACCAAAGGTACAACTTGTAGCCGTCAGCAAATGCCTTAGAAGAACACAGCACTCCATTTGTGATGTGATTAATGTAGATCAGAAATAGCAAAGAGCCCAGCACCAAACCCTGCCCCACACCACTAACCACCTTTCTCGATTCACTACAACACTGTTACCGGGCGCATACCATAAACATCCAAACCCTCATCTGCATTTGGCATTGCCTCCCTTAATTGCTCCTTCCAATATGTCCTTCCTCCAATCTTCTGATCTTTGTAGAAACTGAGGAGCTGTTCTCTCATGAGTGGGTACGATAGTTTTTGACCTCCTTTGATTTTATAAACCTCCAGCAAAGAACCGGACAGGAACTTGGCCAGTTCTTGTGTCTGATCATAGTCATCTCCATCAAACTTCTTGGTGAAGTACCTCTCAAATGTGTGAAAAAAATCCTTGAGGGGTACACGGCCATCCACTCCAAACACAGGCGGGGTAACAACATCCTTGTTGCGAACAGAACGATGTTGACTTCGTGGACGATAGTAGTAGGTAGCTGGCATTGGAGGATTGTCCTCTAAGCCCACATCACTCTCACAAGGGCTGCTTGAGGTTGGCGAGTCAAGGTCCTGGGAATCCGACAAGAGGCAGAGATCTATCACAGAGGAGTTGGTTTTCTTGGTCTTCTTCATCTTCTTGGTTTTCGTCATCTTCTTGGTCTTCTTGATCTTTTTCTCTTCCTTCTTGGGTAATACGCTTCTATTGGTTGAAGTCTTTGAGTTTGACGAATCTGTCATTGACACAGCTGACCGATCCACAACGCGAGGCTCTTTTTTGTAACTCCACTTCCCTAGACTACTGCCTGATGACTCCATATCACCACCACTACTCAGAAGGTGAGTGCATTGCTGTTGGGCAGGTACTTGCACCCAGTACTTGCTAGCTGCAATGGTCTCCATTGTACTGTACCATTGTTCATAGGTGAAGGTGTCATTATTGGTGGAATTAGTCAGGAACAGGTCTTCATTCTTCTGCACCAGCTTCCTCAAGTTTGTTGCAGGTGACTTGGTTCTGGCCAGAGCACTCTTGAAACCACCCCCAACCCAACGAGGAAGAAGGGACCAGCGCAGCTCGTCAATCCTTGGTAGGAGACTGGAGTTGACCTTGCCACCAAACTTGCCACTGACAAAATCTGCTCTAACTTGAGGGTGAGCAAACTGGATGAGGAGACTCTGCATGGCAACAACAGCTGGAAGCAAATCGTCATCCCTGCTGAATGGACGAGCTTGAGATGATCGTTCACGGTGAAGGCCAGAAGAAGCATCTCCATAGTTGCTGCAGAGTAGTCCATCATCTCTAGCCGTGGAACAACTGTTGGGTGGAGGCTCAGCAGCGTTCAATGACCCGCAGGCGGAAGATGCACCCTGCAAAGGCAATCCAAGAACACCCAACCCATGCTCCGGGGACCTAACTTTTACTTTAGACACTGTATACATTATGCGATCTAATTGGGGCAAATTGTTGAAGTCAATCTGGCAAGCAACTAATGGAAAAAATATATAATCCCGTTGGAGATGCCAATGTCCAGACACAAGAACTGGCCAAGTTCCTGTCCGGTTCTTTGCTGGAGGTTTATAAAATCAAAGGAGGTCGAAAACTATCGTACCCACTCATGAGAGAACCAACAGCAACCCTTAAAGAACGAACAGCCAAAACGAACAAATCCAGCCAAGCAAAACTGGCCCAACTCCCACCGCTCTCAGCTTGTGAATCAGCAAATCATGAGAAACCACATCAAATGCCTTTGAAAAATTGAGCAGCACAACATCCACAACAAAGCTAATCATCCACCCAGTCATAAACATCTGAATAAGCCAAGAGAAGCTGATCCCCAGTAGACTAAAATTTTGGGAATCCAACCTGGAGAGGAAAGAATCTCATTACTCTCAAGAAATTCAACCAGACTGGAAACAATCTTTTCTCAACTCTTTCAGCACACTGAGGTCAGACTGACAGGGTGGCAGTTCAGAGGATCATACTTTGACTAACAGTTAAACAGGGGTATCACAATTGACTCCAGCCACAATTCTGGAAGAACTTCACAAAGTAATGACCTTTGAAATAGAATTAACCAAGGCCAGGACAGTGCACCCGCACAACTCTTCAGAAGCTTTGGATGTAAGCCATCCGGCCCCATTGCCAACAGCACGCTAAGCACCTGAGCACGAGTGACAAATGGATCAGGCATCCCTCCATGAAAGACCTGATTGGGAGCTGGATTAGGAGGAGCATCAACAACAAAAATGGAAGCAAACGCATCAGCCAAAGTTTCACTCATGACATGGGGGAAGTCAACATACTTACCACCAGTAGCATGAAGAGGACCAATGGACAAACGACCATTCTTTTTATTGCGAATGTATGAGTGAAAGAGCTTTGGACACTAGCCAAATCGATCCATAAGATGCTCCTAATACTGAGCACAAATCTGGATGGCAAAGGTTCTATACTGATGGTTCAAAGCATTAAATACGCCCATAGCCATTACAGAATAAGGATCCCCTCTACCGAAGGAAACTCTCACGCGCTTGAAGTCCTACCAGGCAAGAGATCTCTTTCGCATCAACTGCCAAGGTGGATGAACAGACTACGGCACAGACTGGGCTCCACTGTGAACTGGAACATGTAGATCAACCAACCCTATCAGAATGGACACCAGGTGCATAAAACAACTGTTGACCAACAAGTACATAAATTCCAACTGCCAATCAATATCAAATAGGGACCCCAATATGACATCATAATTCAACTATGCCAGAGGTACCTTCCTCTCTGAAAAAAGTCAACATCTTGCTCAAGTTCCATATGGAAAAGATAGTCTCACACAACAGGAGATTGCATACAACAAGGAAATGGGGAGAGCACCTCAACACTGCCCACCCTATCCAACTCGGATGTAAGGAAAAGGTTGAAAATGGAACCACCTGCAAGAAAAGTGCTCTCAGTCACTCACTGTGTCAGACCAACAGAGAGAAAACAGTCCAAAAAGACAAATCCACCGGGCATACATTTACATCAAGAACATTCTCAAAAGGCCAAGTCAAGGAGGGCAGGTTGAAGTCGCCCAAAATTACCACCTCACAGTCAGCACAAAAGGTCGAGATCAGCTGGATGAGACGAAAATTGCAAGCCTCATCATAAGATGGGGGACAGTAGACAGCCAACACCCAGACATTAACATCCAGCAAGTGAATGACAGCAACATTAAGGCACTCAAGATTGTGTTCAACAAAACAAACCCCTCTCTTCACAAACAAGCAAACAAGATGCTTGCAAGCAGCGCTGTCAGTATCACCCCTCACAACATCAAAACCTTCCAATGAAATGAAGGATGAAGGAACTGAAGCAGTGAGCCAAGTTTTGCTCACAGCAACAACATCCAAGGCGCAGGACCTGACAAAATCAATCAAGCAATACATCTTATTTGTGAGAAAATTTACAATTACCACCTGTCCAAACTTGAAAGTAAAATGATGCACCTCGCCCCCTCAAGCAACCATAGAATCACCACCCCCACCAAGAACAGGAACACCAAAACCATACAAAGTGTCGCCAGCAACCCCAAAGCCACGTCCAACAGCACCACCAACGCCACAACCACCAGGGCCCACGCGAACCTCAGCAACACCGCGCCCACCGGAACCTCCGAGCAAACCCTCACCCCCACGACCATCAGCAACACCATGACCGCCAGCAACACCGCCACTGCCAACACCATGACCGTGAACACCGCGGCCAGTCGGAAAGCCACGGCCGCCAGCACCACCAAGAACACCAACACCATGACCACCAGCATCACCACAAAGACCCTTTCCGGCTGCCATCACCACCAACACTAGTCTTGCAACTGCCACCGCGGCCATCATCCCTCCGGCTGCCATCACCACCTCCCCAAGGAGAGCCCCGCAACACTGCTCTTCTAGCAATCAACTCCTGACGCTGACGGTAGCTCAGGTCTCTCTGAACATACACAGATTTAAACTCATCACATGCATCAACCCCTTTGCAGCATTCAGCAATGCATACCTCTGCTCATCATTCTCAACACATGCTCTAAATATATAAGCCTTTAGCATTCAAACAATTCATGTCACTAAGTTTAATCGTGCCAACATTCTGAACTCCACAGATCCTATCAAACATTCTTTTCACCACCTCAGCATCACTCAATCCAAAACCTCTCAAAACCACATACTCTACAGCGCTTCTGATCATCCAGCTCTCTCAGCTCTGAACGCACCACCCCGCCATTCACCGAACTGGACACTCTCTCCTCAATTATCCCCATCACATCTTCTGCAGATAGACTGCCAATGACTCCACCACACACAGCAGCAGACCTAGCTACTCTCTCCTCAATCCTTATCTCCACCTCCCTCACAGACAACTCAGCACCCCTCACGACAGCAGAAACACCTCCCGCAGCAGACATTGCATCCAACCTCTCAGAAACTTCAGACAGCTCCCTAGAGATTGATCCCACAGCAGCAAGCAGCTGATCAAATGCTGACAGAAGATCCGACTTACTTCCACCACCAACACCAGACACCACCCCGGACCCACTCCTGCACCTGCAGCAAAAATACTTCACAACATTCCCACCCTCCCTACACACACAATCAATGACAACCCTGTCAATCCCAACACATGTGGGATCTGCATGAAACTTACATCCACACAAGAAACATCCAATTGAGACGCCACCAACGATCCGGTCACAGAAGGAACAGCGCGCACCAACACCAGAACCACCGGAGTGAACAGAGGCGCCACCAACACTGACATGCCTAGATGCACCAGGCCCCCCAGCATCTGCGCATCCCACACCAGCACTGCAGACACTACCGGACGGCTGCAATTGTGGTGGATGTGATCTTTTTGAATTTCTCCAAGGCATTTGATGTCAATCATTTTGTATTGTTGACTAAACTAAAATGTGTCAGTATTCATAGTGGATTGTTGGATTAGATTTGTAGTTTTCTGATTGGGAGACAAAAGTGTTTCTGTGGGGGAGTTGTCAGTGACTTTCAGGAGGTGACAAGTGGAGTGCCACAGGGTTCTGTGCTGGGCCTGCTCTTGTTTCTGCTGTATGTTAACCATGTTGCAGCGGGAGTGGCTTGTAAGTAGAAGGCTTTTGCTGATGACTTCACACTTCATTAAAGCTTCCCACAAGAAGTACTAGCAGTAAGCCTGGGTGTGTCTTCTTTGCAGAGAGATCTGAATTTGGAGCAGTCTGTGTCCTTGTCATGAAATCTCTTCAAACATTGTCAAATGTGTCTTTATGCATTTTAACATGGGCCTTCTTTTGTTGGAGCAGCTTGATGATGGAATGACTTATAATTTGAATGGTGTGGCACTTGATTCCTGCAGGGACTTGGGAGTGCTTGTTGACTCAAGGTTGCAATTTCACCTCCATGTGAAGAGTGTTGTTAGAAAGGCTTCCACTTTGGCAACCAGTCTGCTTCGTTCTACTGACAATAGAAGTTCTGTTTTCATGGTGTCTTCGTTTATAAATCATATACAGCCCTTCTTGGACTACTGCTCTTGTGAGTGGAATGTGGGATATTTGTGGGATCTTAGACTTTTGGAGTCTGAGCACAGGCGGTGGATCAGGGTCATTGAGGGTCTGGGTGGAATGGACAATGTTGAGAGGCTCAGAGCTTTGCAGTTTTTGATCAGGGGTAGGTTGTTGCGTTTGGATCTCGTAAAGTGTTTGAAGATTTTTCAATGTTCTGCCAATTCGGGGTTGTCTGCTCTGTTCAAGCAGGCTCTAGATTTTGGCCACCGTGATCATTCTTCCAAGCTGGTGATTCCTTGCTGTCAAACAGACTATAAACGCAGATTCTTTTATTCTTGCTGTGTTCAGGTCATGCACAGTCTGTCCGCTGATGTGGTAAAGTGCAATTCCCTCTGTGGCTTCTAGAAGGCCTTGGCTGAGGAGTAGGGGAGGGGGTGTTGTACAAGTTTTGATAGGCATATCAGATTTGCTTTTGCGGTTATGTTTCTGTGATCTGACAGTTTTGTGCAATTGTTGACTGTCTTCAGTGTTTCTTGTTTGACCTATTAAGCACAATCCAACCAGCTCTCTGCTGCAGTTTTGATACCGTGTTTTTCTTTAGATTGCTGGAACGCTAAGGTATACTGCCTTTTATGCCCGCATGCCCTGTTGACGGGGCTGTGGGGGCTACAAAGGTGAGATCAAAGGCAGGCTGCAGAGAAATCACCTTATAAAGTATTGGAGAACTCTGTGCTGTGACACAGAGGGTCTTGATTTGTCCATTCTGTTCCAAACACAGCTGGATGGTAGGACACGGGGAGATCTGCACAAACACTTGGTGCCTCACTGCTCAGTGGATGTGGCGGGTAGGTTTTTTAATGTTAGCTGCATTAGGTTATGAAATGAGCTGCCTGCTGCTGTTGTTGAATAGTCTACCATTTCTGCTTTCAAGGCAGGATTGGCTAAGTTTTCAGGGGAAAGGTTGTTTGAGTGTTAGGGGCTTGTTGTGTTTCAGCAGTAATTTTGATGAAGTTGTGATGTGATTTTTCTTGTTCTTTGTCTTCCATTGCTCTTTGTATATGTATATATATATATATATATATATATATATATATTTATTATTGATGTGTATGCATATGTATATAGGTCTATTTTTGCTTTCTTGTATTTTGCTGGGTTGTAGTTGTGCTTTGTTTTCTGAAAGCCACGGTGAGCATCCCTTCTAGCATCTTCCTGTTTGTTGTTCTGCAAAGTCCTTGTAGGTGCTGGCGCGCATGGCTCTGTTAGACTTGCCTGACTCTGTGTACCTGACAATTGGGTATGCCAAGCCCTTGGGGGACTTCAGAGGTAAGAAACAAAGTTAGAAATCTCAAACTCCACACACATGCCAGATTGCACAATGGGGCACAATGTTGAGAGCATTACATGCGTTTTCATAGCTGAATATTAAGAACCTAACCAGCCCTGCGCCTCAGAAGCTGAAATAGGCATATCTATACATGCAGTTTGTTTGATGAGTTACGTGCGCTACTTCAACAAGATACAGGCAAATATATACACAGCGGAGAGCTAGGAGTGCGTACACGGGGCAATGGACTGCAATATTTAATTCGTGTAGAGTTTGAAATGACAGCACATAGACGCAAACGTCTTTCACCAACAGGGCGTCCTACTAAACGGTATGTAACATATAGATGAAACTCTTTTGTTCAGTTATAAAAATCATAATTAACTATCATTGTCACTTCTTATTAAAAATTGCCATCACTAACTATATCGTTCCCATATCTACCAACCACATGACTGACAACGGTAATGCGTTATTTTGCACTTCTACTCCACTGTCTGTTCTAAGAATGTTGCAGCAAACTTGCTTAGCTAACAAGTGGGACGCCTGTATTTGTTTTCATCTTTTGTCACAATGCAGTTACCTATGTTAAATTGTTGTTCAAACCATGCAGGGAGATATTTAATATTGCATTTGAGCTATTAATGCAGTCATACTAAACACTGATGCACTTCATCTTGACTAATAAGAAATAGCTAATTTCATGTTCTCCTGGCAAAATATGCGTTATTGGTTCTTGTTTGTTTCTCTTATTAACAGCTGACGATCGTCGATTGGACCTGTCTGGTCAAAGAAATTAGCTACTAGTTCTTCAATGATGGTGATGTGCAGTAGTTAGGAATTTTGGTGTCAGCTTGAATTGATATGCTTTGGAGGAAAATGAGTGCATAAAATTGTAGCAGAACAAATAGTTTGAAGATCTGTTCACATGCGATGTACTGTTTCCGTGTGCAATATTCTGGAAAGGTGTCCTCACATGCGCTTTATCTGAATATTTCATGTGCGCATCAAATATTTCTCATCAATATTTGCCTGTGCTGCAGGTCAAATTCTGCAGTGTGTGCACCTCTTGTTCTCTGCTGTATAAATATATAAGTGTCAGTATCTTGCAACAGTAGTGCATGTAACTCAACAAACACTGCGAGTGCACGCACTTCAGAGGCAAGCGTAGGGCTGGTTCAGTTCTTAATACTGTGACAAAATGTAGGTAATGTTCTCAACCCTATGCCCAATTTTGTAATCTAGTCTCTGACATGATAATGGAATTTCACTTTTACCACCACACCCATGTCTTTGGGACTGAACACACTTCAATGGGTTCCTACTCAAATAGTAGCTAGCTCGACCGGGGTAGCTCCCAACCTTTTGCGCGTACTTTAAAATAACTCAAAAAGTACGCAGTCAAGAAACTTGGTATCTACGTGTGTGTAGCTACTATTATGACCATGAAGCACCATAGGTTTCAACATTCTATCCTAGACTAAAAAAAAATTATTTATGAAAAAACGTGCGGCGAGCTATAGCCCCTAATTGGGGATGACTCCCCGCACCAAACGGGGTGACTCCCCACACCTCCCATATATCAATAATTGAAACACAAATTAAAAGCTTGAGTGTACCAATAGATAGAACATGCCTATATTAGTTTATATCAGTTGCTTAAAATAACATTTTATGTAAAATATTACGTCTGACACGTCTTTTTTATGCTTGTCTTCTGCTGCCGTCATACTTGACTGTCGAAGGAATCATTTTTAACAATTCACCACAGGAAACAAAGTTTTTCTTCAATAATTAAAACCTAACTTAACTGGAAGTCATTTCTCCAGATCCTGAACTATTTATGACCCTAAAGTATAGGTAAATTAGCAAATATTACGTATGAACAATCTTTTCAATAATAGGATACACCAGGTAAAAAAATATTTCTTAAATTCTATTGCAAATTTATGGGATTAACATGATTACAAGTCATGCTAGGTAAGGTATAGTTATCTAGATATGAAAATATGATAAAAAGAGATCGTTCCTGGGCGTTAAACATAAGTTAACACTTAAGCCTAGACTTGTCACCATGTGTTAAAAAGATCAGGTCATTATAAAATAAGTTATGCACTTTGAAATCAGCTGTGGTGTCATTATTGTAGGTTATTCACTTCCAGATGTCATTATATGTATGTAAAATTGAATTTAATTACTTTCCTTTGAAGAAAAACAAAGATATTCAATAACAAAATAGGTGCAGGGAGTCACCCTTGATTGTTTTTTACACCTGGGGTGATTCCCTGCAGTTGTATACTTGTATATATCTACAAAAGTTTACATTTCTTCCCAAAATCCTCCATACGCAATGAACTACAGCACATTCCAAGTATCACCATCAATTTGGCCCAAATCCAATGGAAACACTAGCCACAGCATCAAAGTTTGCCAGATGTCAATTTTTCCAAACCAAAATTATCGGGGACCTGAAAAACACACTTTCACTTTGGCAATTTTTCATAAATTCTGTGCACTCATAGAATTCCTACAAGTAGCTGATACTTACTAACTAAGACCTGCTCTTCCAAGTCCCGTAGTCAAATTTTATGATTTTTAACGTTTAGGGTATCAAAAAGAGGGTGCAGGGAGTCCCCCTGGGTTTATGACTGCGTGGAGTCACCCCGGTGGACCCTATTGAGTTGGCAGATCTTTACCAGTCCTTTTGGCAAATACAAGAACACAACCCACTTATTGAAGTTCATATCAAGTTCCACGATGCAGCAACCATGCTGACTGTCAAGATCTAACTGTAGACATGACAGACCAGCAATTGAAGACTGTTTAACCCCAATGTACTGAAGATATAGCTTGTAGTCATCAGCAAATGACTTGTAAGAAGACTGCACTCTGTTTGTGATACCATCCACTTAGAATAGAAATAGCATAGGACCCAGTATTGAACCCTGCATAACACCTCTCACTTCCTCCCTTGACTCACTACAACACTCATCACCGTACTGCAGATGTTAAAAGAGCATATGGAACACCGGCTTTAGCAAATTACCTCCAGTACTAGCTCTCAGAGCCAAAGAAAACCTGGTTAGCAAATCCTCTGATTCACCACACAAATTTTTTGGCATTTGATCAAGTCTGCCCCAAGAAGCCAATCCTTGATTTAAATCAAATTAGGGCTTCTTAAACCACTACCATAGTTCATTTCAGAAAATCTTTTGAAGTTTTTATTTCATCTCCAAATAGATGCAAGCAGCCTGCAGTCCCCACAATATTTGGTGTTCCATGACAAACAGAGGATACATACTAAATGAGTGAGCAAGTATGAGCAACATATAACAGTATAAACTGTGAAAACCTGCCAGACAGTTGATCTCAACAAACAGTACAAATACCTATCAGCCTTTGCAGATACCAAACTAATATGATGATGGAATCTGAGACTTGAATTTACACTAACACCTAAATCTCCATTTGCAGCTGTAGCCTGTAGATCCAGTCGATGTGTTTCTGGCAAGTGTCCTGGATTGCCAGTCCAGGTAATAGCAGACTTTGCTCAATTAAGAATGATTTCCAGGTTAATATCAAGTTTTTACTATTCACTTGTGCAGTTATTCATTGTATCATTGTGAATGTTTGTGTAAATGATCTGTGTGACTTGGATTTCAGTTGACTTGCAATAATTATATGTTGTAGCAATTTGTTAGCATTGTTGAGGGCACCACTACTGATGCTGCAGAACATAGCTGCTAGCATCTAGCAGATACATCACTGACTCACATTAGAAGTTATTAAAATTGAGAGCCTTCATTGAAAAAATACAAACTGGTCTCATAATATTATTTCTGAACCATGTTCTACCAACTGGTGACTGTACAGAAGCATCAATTAGTTAGGCCTAGTCTAGACTGAGCAGGCACTTGAAAAACATCCATTTCCAATCAATTTAAAGCATACAGTTTAACTGGTCTTGCCTCAGATGCCCTACATATTTATATGTTAACTGCCCATTTGATGGGAGGGATTTCTTCTACAAATTTATGTGTAAACTGTCCATTTGATGGAAGGGATTTCTTCCAACAGAATGTAAGTTGCTAAATTGAGCATATATCATTACCAAGGTGGCTAGGTAACTCATAATATATATATTTCTTTGAACGTAAAATAAATTTCCTATTTGTTACCAACCTTTCATTGATCAGTAAGTGAAGATTGACAAAATATCGAACGACAACATCAAGACGGTTTAGTCCATAAACATCACAGGGATTCACACTCGCACAGGACGGATATTCAAACTTGGATAAACATTCTCGAGACGGAATAGGCAATAGACATAAACAAATTATTTTAACTTCTGGAAGACTGCATTAATATGTTGCAAAATAAGATCATTCATGTACTTGCTCAAAATTTCGATTTATTCGGAAGACAATTATACGTCCTGCGAAATAAATAAATTAACAATTCAGCAATTTTGGAATGCATTCCGCATGTCTCACTTCTCATTCAAATAGTAGGATTCATAGTAAACAAAAATACATGAGCATGTTGGAGAAAAATCTTACCCAAAAAAAAATCTGACCATGATATTCATGAAAAAATAGCTCAACAATCACACAGCTAAGTGAAGTCTTCAGAGTGAATATATATATATATATATATATATTGAGTTAACTACATTACCTTGATGCACTAGTTTGTGACGCGGATAATGCAGGAAGAAGAGGAGAAATACCTGGCGTAGGGTAAATGATAAAATCAAACCGACATGAAGCCCCTCATCCTGTTGGATACAAAAAAAAAATTGATGTGGTTATGGTGTTGCAGTTGGATGCCATGGAGTAGTCAATATAAAAAATAACACGTACGTTTGCCCTGCGGGTTAGAATTACGTGCCCTAGATTAATACGTACGTTTGCCCCGCAAGTTAAAACACGCACTTCTGTCCCGTGGGTTAGAAATACGTGCCCCCTAGTAAGGTTTGGTTGGGTAGGAAGGTTCCAGCATGATGTTCGTAACGTTGCCAGCAAATATATCTAACTGCATGAACCAAAACCCCACGGCATCGAACACCAGGGTGGGCACCACAGTAAACGTTTTGATTTCTAACCATACTCCACTCATCTGAATGATACGACAGTGGTGGGGTAAACTTGGTAGTGTGGCACGCTTCAGAGCAAACAGGTATGAATGTCTGAGAGGGTTATGGAAAAGCATAACTGTACCTGGTATAATGTATGGAATGGATGTCATGAGATGGACAGAAAATGAGCTGTCAAAACTGGATGTGACACAAAATAAGGTCGGACGAATGGCCCTTGGAGCAAACAGATGGGTTAGCGCAAGAGCAATCAGAGGTGAGATGGGATGGAGCCTGTTTGGGGAACGAGTAACAAAATCAACACTGGCATATAAAGTGAGACTAGATAGGATGTGTGGGGCAAGGTGGCCAAAGAAGGTGCACAATAAAACAGTAGGCAGAGCAAATAGGAAAATGACTGTAAGCGGCGAGCCAGATAGTGTGGGTACAAATGTATAAGACCGCAAGATGTAGAAGCTCATGAGGATGTCTGGAGAATGCGGAATTAACGAGGTGAATGGCCCGAATGGAGTGCGGATAAATGGAAGACAAAGATTGACACCCGAGTGAAACAGATTAAGCTAGAAAAATGGCATGCTGGAATGAATGGAAAAACAACGCTCAAGTGGTATAAAAAAAATGAAACCAAGGAATAAGAGATGGTATGATGGTAGCAGAGGGGACCAGCTGTTGTTCAAAGCCCAGAACCAATCTCTGGAGGTAAATGCACGAACGCACAGGTGGGCAGAAACTGGCACTAGGGTATGCATGCAATGTGAGTCAGAAGTAGATGAAACAGTAGAACACTTGGTACGGGTGTGCCCAAAATATGCAGAGGAGAGAGTGGAGATGATGAATGTGGTGCATGCAGAAATTGACCCAAATAAGTGGAACGAACTTATGAGAGAGGAGGATCACGGAATGTGTTTTCTCCTGGGACTGGGGAATAAGAAGAAACGATGTGTGACAGAGGCAACGAAGGTGTTTCTGGAGAAGGCATTGACCAAAAGGGTAAGGAACAGGGTGCTGGAGGTCCAACCAGCAATCCCTGCAGAGGTACCATAAGGTATCTCACCCCAAACAGTATGAGAACCTGACTGGGGAGGTGAGGCGATTGAGTGAGTGGAGAGCATGAATGAGAGTGCATGGAGCAGACTTGGACAACAGGCTAGGACCATAATCCCTCAGATTCTCCTTTCCTTTCCTGCCCTATGCTACCCTCAACAAATCACCTCTCCCACTTTGTTATTCCTCACGCTCCCCAAACCCGGAGATATGCCAATACGAAGGCGTGGCCCATAGCCGATCTCCCTAAATAAAGAGGTACGAAATTTTCTCAGTAGTCGTGGTGTTTATGATGACGTAGTTGTATACCTTGTGGTAGTCAATACATACCATGGGTCTGGGAGCATGAATAAGGTGAGCTCCTTTTACGAAAAGATTGCACGAAAAATGTGTGTGGCTAGTGGAAGAATTGGAAAATCTAGAAAGGGAGTGGAAGAAGAAGCAGGTTTTGTTGGTCCCCAAAACACAAAGCAGCATGGAAGGAAAATTAGATACAAAGCAGGAGATAGTATAAGCTCAGACTGCGAGAGACCGGAGGGGAGAGATAGGAGAGGGACAGAAGGAGCTAGGGCGTCGGAAGAATGCATGAGAAAGGAAGAGATGGTGGAAAAAACTGGTTAGCATTGCTACCACGGAGGATGAACGAAACATGGTAACTGCAGATCAAAAAATGAGAATAAGAGAGAAGAGAATGGTATAGATTCCTCAATAAAGAGGACAGAAATCTGTATGAGGCTTTAATCGAGGAAATGATCTTCAAATAGTTGAAAATGAAGGAAAACATCTGTGGTGTCGCTTTCCTCACCACAAGCGCCCTACTATAACTGCCCTACTATACTCTACTATGTTTTATCTACTACAAATGTCTTACTATCGCCTCACTACTGTAATAACTACATTTTATTCAATTCTTGCAGTCACGTGTAAATCAAACATTTCATGAGCCATTCTCATTATACTTCATGTCTAAGTATGCTCATTATGTCCGTGTGTGCTCATCGAGCAACCTCATGCTGTGCATTCCGTGTTCTCACACACGCTACTCTTGTGTAACGATGCATAGCACATGTGCTGGTGGCAGTCATAAAGTTAGGCCCAGCGT
>SDVV010010219.1:0-16353 GCA_016164225.1 Gammarus roeselii
ATACGCATATGTTATGTATCCATTATCATACGCATGATGCCACCAAGACGCTGTCACCAAATATGCCCTCTGATTCCTCTCACCTGCACGAGCCCTGAAGATGGAGGCACGCTAAGCGCTCGACGTTACCTGTTTAGACCAGGCCGACACTGGTTCTAAACGAGGATGATACCTGTTTCACCTCGCTGTCATACAGGCACGATCATGTTCAATACGCTGGGCACCCATGATCACTGTTCCCGCTCCCGCCTCAGTCACATCTATGCACCGGTCACGAAAGGTTCCCGCTCTCAATCATTCCCTTAAGGTGCGATATTTGAAGTTATGTTATATATATATATATATATATTTTATTGTTCTTTCAATGTTATGATACGTGGTATTGTTGATAATTATAGGTGACGTAATATTTATTTTGTGTGTTTCCACGCTAGTAGGCTCATATCTATTTCACGTTTTTATTTGTTATTTGCCAGTCATGGCCCCTGTCAGTGTCGCGGTGTTCTCAAACGGTCTTATCTGATGGTCGGTATGACCCACTACCTCCCCCAACTGGTCCGAGTGGCATACGTGTTTCACCGGGTTGTTGCGTGTTAGGGTATGTTATTCTGTGATTTATACAGCGATCGTTTACCAGCGTGATATTCATAATGTATCCCAGAAAGGCTCCGTCTCTTCAATGTTCAATAGTTTGTTTCTATGAGATGCCTTAGGCATTTTATCCGGGAACGTTTGAATAATTGCATTGACGTCTGGGGTTCTCGTTGTATTATTTACCACTAAAATTTTTTTGGAGATCAAGTACATGAATACGACTTTGGACATCGGGATGGCTAACAAATCCGTTTGATTCAAATTTTATTGCGGTGTTTGTTTGTAGGTAAAGAAGCAAGCCCCTGGTGAGTGTCTTGGCAACGGGCGGCAATGAGCCCGCAAATAGTGCTGCAATATCGTCATTATTTCACTCCTTTTATTTGATTGGTTCCGGTGTGGGTTCTGTAGTTATGCTAGAGCGATAGAGACCGTTAATGAAATTAAATAACTTTAGTGCTATTTCAGGCGAAGCGTTCAAATCTAGCATATCGTCCCCACGCGTACTCAATCTTTGACTGTGATACATTCTGCTATGTTCTGTTATTTCTGGCTCTGTTGTGACAGATATGGGTATAGCGCTAACGCCAATATGATTTGTTGTACACTTATCCACCTTGGGCTTTAGAAGTAGGTAGTTAACAGATTCATCCATGGATTATTTTTGTCAAAAAACTCACTCAGTGGGTAATGGTAAATTTAACAGAACCCCTCCACGCACGGTTGATAATGTTTTCCTTTTAGCCCCGGAAGATTTACTCCCGGACGATTTACTGATTATTGTTTTATTATAGAATTGAATTTATTCATCCGTGAATTGGTTAGTTAATGACAGAACAATTTTCCGCTCTCTATATTTCTAGATTTTTCGCAGATGATTTTAACTTCTTCATCACTTAATAATCTGATGAGTTGACTACGTTCGGATGTTTTTAGTTCATATAATTTATTATGAAAATTCAATTTACGCTTCAAAGTACGTTATCACACATCACGACACAACGTTTCCTTCATTAATCCCCGTAGGTTTGTTGTCTGGGTTATCCGTGTATATCATGTAGAGTTGCTTTCTTCCTCGTATAATTCGGGTCTTCAATACCTTGATGGCATAAATATAAGGTCTGTTACACTGAACTAGTTCCTGCCTGTAGGCAAAACCTGTGATGGGTTCATCAGTATCGAATGGTGTTATTTCATAGATCGGAGGATAATGTTTTTGATTGACACGTGAAATACGAAACACCTCTATGGTTCGTGCCCTCGCTTGAATGTCTTGAGACTGGGATCACTGCACTGTAAGCGTACGTACGCTCCCACCTTTAGTTGTGTACAGGGCACTTTAATTCTTTTACGTCGTATTTTTTACATTTCGGACAACAGACCCTGAATCTGTCTTGGATCGTTCAACAAATAAACGTCAAAGGGGATCCGCCCCATTAATGATGAATGTTGTGTCATTTTGTAGATGGTCACAATTGCTTGCAAGTCATCTATACAGCGTTCAGTCTTTTTAGCATGCGTATATTTTCCCAACTTAAGTTTTGTAGTCCATATGACACGCTCTGCTGGGGATGCTTTGATGACCTTGTTGTATGTGTAATAAATGGATATGTTTTTGCTGGCCAAATATGCTTTAATGTTTCTATTTGTAAATTCACTGCCCTGATCTGAACAGATCCGAGTTGTTGGCCATACTAGTTTGTTGAATATATTGTCAAATACTGCAATCACATTAATAAATGTAATAGCTTTCAAGGGTTGTACACATATATTTGATGTATATATCAATGACGATCAAAAAATATCTAATTCCGTCATTTTTATCTGCATAATCTTTCATATAGGCAACATCCGCACAGAGAATCGATAAAGGATGCTCAGCTGTGAACATGCGTCTGCTAAATTTCAAGGGAGCTTGTTTAAATCATGTGAAAGTGTCTGATCCTTGTAGGAATTTTTCAACATCGCGTCTTGTTGTAGACGGACAAATATTCGTATCGCTTTGATGTAGGGCTTTCACGCTAAAGTATGACCCAACAGCCTCCAGATTGTAGTAGACACTCTCCATTCCAATTCACTACTAATCTCAAATTGGGAATAAATTATATTTTATAGAGGCAACACTTGTTCAAATTCATTTCCTGCAATTCGTGCTCTAATCAAGAGTTTCGAAGTACTTGGGTGTGTGAAATCAACCAAGATGTGCCTTTATGGTTTTTGTTCGACATGTATCCTGTACAGAGAAATGTTTTGCCGAAATAACGTAATTGATTGATATCGCGCAATGCGCAGGCTAAGAAGGTGTGTGGTATTCAAAGATTTGGTGCGGTGGAATTGATTTGAGTAAAAGAGTGATTGGTTTAAATATATCGCACTGATATTTGCGTGCCTACCCCGACAACAAACAGATGCAATAATACGTAGAGACTCTGATTCCAACATGAAGTCATCGTACACGATAAGGAGTCAAGAGTTGTGTTTTTTTGCTGATGGATTGAATGCGACTTGTCCTGTATGAATTTTTAATTCTTCATGTTTCCTTACAGGAAAGTTCTCTGATTCTGAAACGACGACCTCATCAAAACTATCAATGTATTTAGTAATTATTTTTCTCACAAAGACACTTTTCCCTCTGTATAAGAACCCGCTCACAAGCAACTGTGCGTGTTCGTAGAAGAGGTTGACGTCCGCAAACATATCAGTCAATACCAAAGTAACTATTTTTCAGTGAACCTTCAATTCATATATATATTTTTCTCATTTGCAGATGTATTCCATCAAGGATATGCTGAAGTGAAGAACCCGTTCGGCAACACCAGGTAATTATCAGCGTGGGCTATTTACAACTCTAAAGTCTGATCGATCATGCCAATATCTTTGGCATCAACCAATATAGTTTCCGTATGTTTTTTTCCAGCAATTGATTTAACCTATTATCATTTCTTTCTGAACAGATCATGGTAACAACTCCATCGGGCGTGGACCAGATCATTGCGGAACTTCAGGAATGATAAGGTATGTTTAATGAAAAATGTCGATATATTTTTGGACACTGTATTCAAATTTTTCCATGTTAGAGCATAATCAGTGTTATATATATTTTTAATAAATACATAAATTTTCACGTGCAGACCGACGCAGTAACTTCCAGTAAATCATCCTAGGGCTGTCCGCTGGCCAGCCTTTGTCCAAACTACCAGCGTCATCCGCTGCCTGTACCTCACTGGCCGCAACATCGACAACCGTTCCAGAGACCACCGATGCCGACACAATCATACCCGCAACCTCGACAACCGTGGCAGAGACCACCGATGCAACACAAGCATACCTGCAACAGACTCGAGCTTATCATCCGTCAGTAGACTATTTCAAAGTCGGTCATGATACATTACAAAGATTAGTGTGTCCAAACTTTCTTTATGATTTTTATATTTAATACACTATTAAATCTTCCTTTAGGAACATCTTCACCATAGGTTGAGAAAAGGCGAATGATCTGTCTGGTATATCCATCGTTAGGGGCTTGTCTTCCGAGATTAGCTCAAGTGAGTGAATACGCTCCAGCATCGTAACCTCGTGACTGACGAAGCTAACTATAAAGTAGGGACTTAGTACAATTCTAGACTTGTGCAGTTTGATTTACTGTTTAAGAACACAAGCGTTATTTCTTCAGAGTTACACTTCAGTTCCACACTCGACAAATCCTGTCTTATTAAAACCATTTTCCCTTCATCTTAAAAAAAAAACGTTAACTGTTGGTAGAGTCGTTGACATAAAATTTCCAGCTTCAATGATCACAAAACTCTGGAAACTATGATTATAAGTGATTGCAAGATTGATCATCAGCTCGACGATAAGCTGCACGTATCCACCGCCTCAGTGGCACCTCACCGATGCACGCAGGCAAACAGGTTACAACACGTATATCGTATTCATTTGACATCGTATACTGTTGTATAAAAAGGCGAGTGCTGCAGCTAAGACATTATTTGTGCTCTTGACCTCGTAGACGACACACCTTCCTCGAAATGTAAGAAACATACCTAATTTTAGTTTTGAAGATATCTTCCTGTAATTTTGCGATTTTGAATTATTTTATTATATATATACCTATGTTTATTCTTGTAGGATGAATCTAATACCATTGCTGGAGAATGTAGGGAGTGCCCCATCCCGCTCCTGTTAGCCCCTCGCATGCCCTAGCGCAACCTCGCAATGTCCGCAAGCCCTAGCGCAAGCCTGCAACCCGGTGGTGGCCCTCTTCCGTCTGCGTAACAACGCGGAGTTCAGCCTACTGCACCTTTGGCGCTGTCTCCTGTTGGACAGTTCGTCGTTACTGATGGTTCGGCTTCATTCGTCGCTCAGTCTACTGCTCCGGAGTTCAGCCTACTGCTGCGTTGGCGATGTCTCCTGTTGAACAGATCGTTACTCAGCCTACTTATCCGTTCTTGGCAGCGTCTCTGTTGGACATTTTGCCGCTACTGATAGTTCCGCTCCGTTTTCGGAACAGTTCGTCGCTACTGATGGATCGGATCCTTTGCGTGGGGCAATATTTCACCCACCAACCTCTGAAGGTATTTTGGAAAACTATTTTGTCACATCGACATTTCTACCATACACTGAACATGTCAACATATCGCCAATGATAACATTGGGATGCAAGGAATTAGTGGAACACGCTGAATCTAAATTAGGAACATTCCAAAGACTCCAATGCACCGTGAAGGTTAAAATGGGGAAAACAATGGAGGATGCATCTATAGAGGACAAGAACTGGGTGTTAAACACACAAGCGATCCAGCTGAAAAAACGTGTTTTTAAGTGTGTTGATTGAGGATTTCGGTGTAGATTTACAAAATAAATGTAAAATACAGGAGCTAGAAGGTAGTGGCTGGAGCATTATTACAGTAACAAGTGTTGAGCTCAAATTCTACAAGACAGGGGTTAAAGGAAGTAAACGACTAGACGTCTATGTTCCTTACCCCAAAAATTGTCCAGGCCGGCACCATACTGTCAACATAAAATCGAGAAAACAATACTTGTGTATTGACAAGCATGATTGCCCATTTCCACTTGAAGCAGGACACAAATCTCTCAATTAAAAGAAAACAATCATACGATGCATATCTGCCTTTCGAAGATACTTACTTTAAATTTCCAAAACTTGCATTGCAGAAGATTTAGAAGATTTACCAAATAAAGAAAGGGACTGTTAAGCTACCATTAGACTGTATCAGCTCACAAAATATGAGGAAGGTTATGGTCTGGTCAGTGTATACAGAGGCAGTTTAGAGGCCAGTGAGGAGCGCACTTCCCACTTTGTGCAAATCTTAGATGCTAATCATGTCGCTCTCATTCCATGTTTCACTTCATTTATGCGTACGTTCAGAAATAATTAGTTAAAAAACAATTGTTTGTGTCCTTTCTGCATGCAAGGGATGAACAAAAGCAAAAAATCTGGACACGTGAAACTGTGTTCGTCCAGTAAAGGCTTGCAAAACATCAATATGCCTGAAGAAGGCGAAATGTACCAGATCTCAGCCATGCACGCAACAATGAAAACCCCCGTTGTTTGTTATTATGACTGTGAATCTGTGCTGAAGTCAAGCCATGGAAGAAAACATGTAGTCAACATACACAAGTTGTGTATGTACAGTTATACTCTAGTGGATAAAGACGAGAAAATTGTAGGACACAAAGTAGTCAATTCGACTACAGTTCCCTTTGAGGAGATGGAGACAAGAATATGTTGCTGGATTAGAATGATTACATGTCAACCTTACCATTGTACCCCGAATCCGTTCTCACCAAACAAGACGTAAAATTTTTTGCGAAAGCAAAACATGTGAATGCTGTGGGGACGCTTATGGAGAAAATGGTAGAAGGCAAAGACGCCACCATAATCATTACGTAGAGGGGGTCTTCGGTCCCAACAATGAAATAATATCAGGAAACTATTTGGCCGCATTATGCCTGAATTGCAACTTTAGAATCACGGAGAAGAAGAGCTGTATGCTATGTATTGCTTACAGTGCATCAGCTTTACATGAGATTTATATTGCGAGGATTGGACGGAGCTAACTTCTCAAACATCCGTGTCTTACCAAAACAGTCATACAAAAGGTTCGGCATCTCTGTCTCTTTGAACGATGCCACGAGCAAGTACGGTGTCAAGTTCATCGATTCGCTCTCGTTCCTTAACTAAAGTTTAGAGAGTCTTACCAAAAATCTTAAAAATAGTGGCCATGACATGCCGCTCCTCAAATCTCATCCCACAATTCTCAGCTACAGTGACAAGGTTCTAGACTTCGCCACTTGAAAAGGACACTTCTGCTACGAAGCCATCACATCGGATTCTGTGCTGGACCAAACAGACATCCCGTCGCAACAAGCCTTTTACAGTCAACTTCGAGGCAATGGAATATCGGACTCTGATTATGCTGAAGGGATTGAAATGTGGCAGGCAACAAACTGCAAGACTTTGCGTGACTATATGATCATATACCTGCTCATAGACACGCTGCTACTGGGCGAAATGTTCCAAAAGTTTAGGGAGACCATGACACGCGACTACACCCTAGATCCCGTCCATTTTGTGAGCGCCCCTGGCTTTGCAATGCAAGCTGCCCTCTACGAAGGCAAGATGAAACTGGAGCTGTTCAAAGATATCGATCTCCTGAACTTGATTGTCAAAAATATACGAAGCGGATTCGTGACGTTGACAAAAGGTCTTACCAAGATAAACAATCCCGATGCAAAAACTATGACCCTACATTACCCGTGTCTTCAGCAGCAACGTGGGACTTGAACAGTCTTTATGGTGGATGCTTGAGTGAGCCCCTCATCATTGGCGAAATCCTCGAGCTCACACACCCGAAGAAATTCAAGCGTTCGACTTGGTAAACACAGACTGTTCTGGCGAGTATACGAACATTGTTTGTATCGATGCCCAAGTCGGCGATGAAGTTGCACGAAAAACAGACGAGCTGTCGCTACTGCTACATCACAAAGAGGTTACCTTGGACAATGTTTCGCCCTTCACAAAAAATCTCTTAGCTGGCTCAGAACATCTCAAAAACCGAAAACAAGCAAATCATAAGCTGGTTGCTAGTCATCTACCTCAAACTGACTACCTCGTCGCCCTGGAACTTCTTCAAGTATTCCTCAGGCAAGGACTGGAAGTCACCAAGGTTCATCGAATTTTTCGCATCAAGCAGGAGCCCATCTTTAAATCGTTCATCATGAAAAATATCCAGAAAAGTCCGGAGTCTACCAATAGTATATACGGGAAGCCTCTTTTCAACCCGCTCAAAAGAAGTCTAGAGGAAAAGGTTGTGTGCACCCCCAACTAGTTCCGAAAACATGCTGCCAACCCCCTCCTGAAAAACTGCTTCGCCATCGGTTCCGAAACAGTCATCATGATCCTCTAAAAAAAAATATCCGAATGGTTCATCCACTTCAAGTTGGATTCTACGTTCTTGAAAAAGCTAAAGCAAATGTCTACAGCTTCTATTATGACACACTGAAACCACGCTACAGTGACAACGTCTCGCTCATCTACTCGGACACGGACTCGTTGCTGCTCCAGTTCGAATATGACAGTGGCGCACTTCGCAGAAGTGCGGCAATCAATTTCAGGTAATTATAGTCCAATTGTCAGGATAGTGTTTCAAGTGGAAGCACCACCGTCAGTAATTTTAAGAAATGTCCGTCGCGTGATGAGTTAGACGCAAAGGCAAGTGATGTGCAAATTGAACTGATGCGATAAGTGATTGTAAAACGAGCGAACGCGTGAATAGTGTAATGAATGAACAAACCGCCACCAACCTCCTCAAATCAATACAAAACAAATCATGCGATGGCTCAGTAAATAAAGGGAGACGAAGGCAAGTCGTTCTTAAGCAACAATCACTGAATCAGTTCAGACGCAGAAAATGAAAGGGTAAACCGTCTTAGTTTTTCATATTAAAAAAACGAGCAAGCAGCTCTTTTCTGGGGAGGTGAGAACTGACCTACGAGCAGGCAAAACCAATCCAGGTATGTTCTTAATATAAGTACCCCGCGTACATATATTAAGATCAGAATATCATTATACCTAGCCTTATCGTGGTCACTACGGACGCACGCTTTGTAAAATAGACGAACGGCAGCCCACTCTAACCTCCAGGGGATATGGCTTGGGAATACGAGAGAGTGAACCGGGCATCATGAATTCAAACCGGTAACCCCAATTTACGGACCTAGCCTAATAAAATACACCGCAACACATGCCTCCAACAAGCGTTAACAAAAATAAACATAACATAACACATCAAGGCCACAACTTGAATGATTGTCATTCGATCAAATGTGAAATGTAGTGTGTCCGACGTAAATATTAGAATGATACGCATCCAAGTTCAATTTATTGAATACATAATAGTAGAGAGGTAAATACGTAATTTATAAGATGTGTGACGTACAACCTGTCACCTGCGTGTGATTTTACTATGTCCATAACAAAGTGTACGGCAATTAGTCTATAAGTCATGTCTCCCGCATTGTGTAATTAGCTCATAAGCTTTGCTTCTTTTTTTGCATATGTTAGTTCAACGGTACCTTAAGCCATCATACGCTGAAATGAGCAAAAATAGTACAATAATACTAGTAGACAGTCCCTATCCTATCTTTCCGTGTCCCCTGTCAAACAGGCATAACGTTGTATAGATCGGTCCAGCGAATTGCCAAGCAACATGGTTGCACGCCCTAAGCAAAACATCAATAGTCAATGAAAAAAAATTGCATACAGCAATATCAGTAATCTTAAAACATGAAACCCTGTCGCCAAACACTTGGATCGAGTTTTTTTTTACAATTGATCTAACCGTGCCATAATGGACACTTTCACAATTGATCTAACCATGCCATAATGGACACTGTCAATATAACCGCTAACAAAATCGGCATTACGTACCGTAGAATAATACGTACGTTTGCCCCGCGGGTTAGAAACACGTACCTCTAGGTTATGTTTGGTTGGGTAGGAAAAGTTTCATTAAAGTGATAACCAGTAAAATGGTCCCTTAGTTCGGTTGGTGGAACAACTCGGTCTGACTGAGGATTGCTATGAACGTTCGCTGTTAAAAAATGGTACCGTAGTTAGGCAGTTGGAACAACTTTAGGCTGATATGACAGTTGGTGGAGATGAAAGGAGCTGATCTGACGTTAGCTATAAAATAATTTAGCGCCAGGTATATCGACCCTCTCACACCCCTACCCACCGTCACGTTCCTACTCCTACCCACCGGGCATATTTGCATTTATTCTCGTCCGACAGGGCATATTTGCGCCTATTCTCACACGAGAGAGAGCATATTTGCGCCAATCATAACTACTCCCCATAATGATCAGCCTACCTGGGTGCCTTCTCAAAGAAAATAGGCTCTAAACATCTTTTGAAGAGTGTATTCAAGAACTACAATTAAATATTCCCTCACGTTTTTACCTAATATTTTACTTTGTATCCATTCAAGTCTCCTGTTTCCATTCCGTTATTCAAGTTCACATACATTTTGAATTTTTACATCGAAATATTTCAACTCTCCGCGGGGCAATAGTAAAATATGTTAAGAATGCTTGAATTGTGCTCATAGTCTATCATGGTATTAGATGTTCGTGAGTGGGGAAAGAGAAACTTTACCATGCATCGTTAATAACATCAAATTTGATTCTATTAACGTTTAAACATCACTTTCTTTATATCATACATGTTAACGAGAATAGTTTAGTATTTTAAGCTGTCTGCAATATGAAATTAATACATGGACATAGTACAAACTTTTTGCTAACGTTGTTCAATCGATATGTACGCTAATTCAATATATCATTCGAATATTTTATTTGCAAGGAAATTACAGAATAAACTGTTTATATAGGATTACAGTTGCTTTCCTATCATCAATCCAGGAACCGAACCATGAGCAGCCTCGACCATTGGTTCACGAATAGATAATACTCGATGCATGATAGTTCATTTATTTCATCGTTGTATGTAGCTTGCTAGTGGCATTAATTGATAAGCTATGAACATTTTTTTCATGTTCGAGGTGTTAAGTCCCTGCGACGTAAAAATTGGTCGCTATCCCTAGCGCTTAATTCTTTTATAGCTAACGTCAGATCAGCCCCTTTCATCTCCGCCAACGGGTCGCTATCCCTGGCGCTAAATTCTTTTATAGCTAACGTCAGATCAGCCCCTTTCATCTCCGCCAACTGCCTTATCAGCCACAAGTTGTTCCGACTACCTACCTACGGTATCATTTTTCAACAGCGAACATCCGTAGCGTTCCTCAGTCACACCAGCCACTGTCATATCTGCCAGTGACATTCTGCCTAAACTCTGTTTCAGCCCACGTCAGAATCAGCCACGAGGCGTACCATTCTACTGGTTATCACTTTAATTGAACTTTTCCTACCCAACCTAACCTAACCTAGGGTACGTGTTTCTAACCCGCGGGGCAAAGGTACGTATTTCTAACCCACGGGGCAAACATCCGTATTTTTCTAGAGTGTAATTCTGTTTTTTAGCGCTTTTCTATTGAAGTTTCATTACAGTGATAACCAGTAGGCTGGTATGCCTGTTTAGGTGTAAAGACAGTGGCAGAAATGACAGTGGCAAATTTTGAAGTGGCGGAAAATGCGTGTGGGCTGAAACATCGTTTAGGTCGAAAGCACGTGTGATGGAAGATTTTTAGCGGTTATGACGGTGTCCGGCTATGACAGTGAAGTAGAGTGAAGTGGCGATAGTACGCGTGTGCGGAAATCATTTTAGCGCGAACGCTGGGCTCCCACGCTATGAATGTTCGCTGTTAAAAAATGGTACCGTAGGTAGGTAGTCGGAACAACTTGTGGCTGATAAGGCAGTTGGCGGGGGAGCCCAACGTTCGCGCTAAAATGATTTCCGCACACGCGCACTATCGCCACTTCACTTTACTTCACTGTCATGGCCGAACACTGTCATAACCGCTAAAAAATCTGCCATCACACGTGCTTTCGACCTAAACGATGTTTCAGCCCACACGCATTTTCCGCCACTTCAAAATCTGCCACTGTCATATCTGCCACTGTCTTTACACCTAAACAGGCGTACCAACCTACTGGTTAGCACTGTAATGAAATTTCAATAAAAAAACGCTAAAAAACGACATTACGTACCCTAGAAAAATACGTATGTTTGCCCCGTGGGTTAGAAATACGTACCTTTGCCCAGCGGGTTAGAAACACATACCCTAGGTTAGGTTAGGTTGGGTAGGAAAAGTTTCATTGAAGTGATAACCAGTAGAAGGGTACGCCTCGTGGCTGATTCTGACGTGGGTTGAAACAGAGTTTAGGCAGAATGTCACTGGCAGATATGACAGTGGCTGGTGTGACTGAGGAACGCTATGGATGTTCGCTGTTGAAAAATGATACCGTAGGTAGGTAGTCGGAACAACTTGTGGCTGATAAGGCAGTTGACGGAGATGAAAGGGGCTGATCTGACGTTAGCTATAAAAGAATTTAGCGCCAGGGATAGCGACCCCGTGGGAGCCCAGCGTTCGCGCTAAAATGATTTCCGCACACGCGCACTATCGCCACTTCACTTTAGTTCACTATCATGGCCGGACACTGTCATAACCGCTAAAAATCTTCCATCACACGTGCTTTCGACCTAAACGATGTTTCAGCCCACACGCATATTCCGCCACTTCAAAATCTGCCACTGTCATATCTGCCACTGTCTTTACACCTAAACAGGCGTACCAACCTACTGGTTAGCACTGTAATGAAATTTCAATAAAAAAACGCTAAAATACGACATTACGTACCCTAGAAAAATACGGATGTTTGCCCCGCGGGTTAGAAATACGTACCTTTGCCCCGCGGGTTAGAAACACGTACCCTAGGTTAGGTTAGCTTGGGTAGGAAAAGTTTAATTTAAGTGATAACCAGTAGAATGGTACGCCTCGTGGCTGATTCTGACGTGGGCTGAAACAGAGTTTAGGCAGAATGTCACTGGCAGATATGACAGTGGCTGGTGTGACTGAGGAACGCTATGGATGTTCGCTGTTGAAAAATGATATCGTAGGTAGGTAGTCGGAACAACTTGTGGCTGATAAGGCAGTTGGCGGAGATGAAAGGGGCTGATCTGACGTTAGCTATAAAAGAATTTAGCGACAGGGATAGCGACCCCATAGCGTTCCTCAGTCACACCAGCCACTCTCATATCTGCCACTGACATTCTGCTTAAACTCTGTTTCAGCCCACGTCAGAATCAGCCACGCGTCGTACCATTTTACTGGTTATCCTTTTAATGAAACTTTTCCTACCCAACCTTACCTAACCTAGAGTCGTGGTTCTAACCCGCTTGGCAAAGGTAAGTATTTCCAACCCGCGGGGCAAACATACGTATTTTTCTAGGGTACGTAATGCCGTTTTTTAGCGTTTTTGAATTGAAGCTTCATTACAGTGATAACTAGTAGGTTGGTACGCCTGTTTAGGTGTAAAGACAGTGGCAGATATTACAGTGGCAGATTTTGAAGTGGCAAAAAATGAGCGTGGGCTGAAACATCGTTTAGGTCAAAAGCAGGTGTGATGAAAGATGTTTAGCCGTTATGAAAGTGTCCGGCTATGACAGTGAGGTGAAGTGAAGTGGCGATAGTGCACGTGTGCGGAAATAATTTTAGCGCGAACGCTGGGCTCTCAATATTTTATCTTCCACACGTAAATGCTCTATGAATAGCGTACAACTTTGCCGACAGCTCCCGAGGACAGTATTTCGATAGCGATAACTTACCTACACACGAACTGTTTCACGCTAACAACGATGTATTGCTCCATGGATTACATACAGCTTCTATACTGTATCAAAGTATGGACGCGTTATTCTATTCCGTCAATCTTCTACGGGCGATATAATATATTGGTTTTGAGCTACGTTGGCTAAACGCTTGCTTCGTCAAAGCTCACTATGATTGCGTCTTTAGGTGTTGATTCAGGATCTGACTGTAAATAATTCCCCATTCATAATTTATAAACGTATTTTTATAAGTGAAGTTTAGTTTGGTTAGGTTTGACTAAGCTAAGTTTGCTCATGTTGAGTTTGGTTAGGTAATGTTAGGCGTGGTTAGATTATGTGATGCAGGATAGTCTGGATTAAGCAGTATCTAAAGGATATCATAATTACTCGATTAGGACATTTTTCCTAAACGCCTGTCGATTTTACCTTCATGTGGGAAAATTTTACTGTGACGGCAGGTTCCTGCAAGTAAGTAAAAACGCATCAGTAGTAATCGACTACCTTCATGAGCGCGTTTGGCAGTTAGCGGTGTAGAGAGGAGCGCTTGCCAAGGCAGCCCTTACAAAATGTTCTCCCAAAACCGACGATCAGATTTTTCCGACGTTTGTTACAGATTGTGCATCGAAAGGAAGCTGACAATAGTTAGGGGTTATGAGAGTTTCCGTTTCGAGGTAAGCCTTAACAAAATCAAAATATAGTGACACGAGGTGACTCAAAACCTACCAATCCTATGAGAAACTAGGAAAATGATAGAATGGCAGGAAACGTTTTCGGTTTTCAACTGTATCATTAGGCTGCACTCTGCATAGACGATAATTATAAGCTCCACTCATTTCATGACTTGTATCTAATAACTTATTTGGTAAGAAGTGAATGAATGAACAACGTCAAATTCTACAAGATGATGTATTGCAAGATTGCATGAATGATGTATTGAACTACGGAAAATTCTGCATGGACAGATTTTATAAGTTCCGGTCATTTCATGACTCCAACCAAATAACAGATTCACTATCAAACAAATGATTGAACTGCTTTGAATTTTGGAAGTCAAGTGGCATGCACTACACCATTGATCATAACTTATCCTTGCTTAATTCAAGTGGGAAATAAATCAATAATTTAGTTTATCATAACTTCTCTCCAATTTCGTTTTCTGTTGCCCATTAGGCAGTGGCAATATAAGCAGCGTTGGCCATTACGAACCGCTTGGGATTCAGTTCAACCTACCTCAATGCATCATCCGTAATTGCTCTTAAATTTTATGTTAAGTGCAATTGTCGGCAATAACATAAATAATCTGAGCGGGAACTGATTTTCGTACTGACACGCTTCTCGCTATTGAGTGGTGCTGTTGAAGTGTTTAATATTGAAATGTGTACTGGTTGTTACTAACACCGACCTAAGATATCAGAAGCATTTTTGAAAATATATAATTAATTCGAATGAACCAATGTACTGTAGCGTACATATTTCCAGCGACACTGGCAACCAAGCACTAATTCGACCTTTTTCTCGCGCGATACTCAGCACTAACAGTGACAAGGGATGAATCCATTTACGGTTTTGCTTTTTAGAGGACAACGAATTGAAACAACTTAGCGACCTATGTCTCATTTCATTTTTTGCATAATTTATTCCCTCTGATAAACTTCATTTTGTTCGACCCGGTGTGACAAATAGTCCAATGCAATTTAGGATGAGCTCCCGTTATTCAGGACCACTGGCTCATCATTTACCATTTGATTACGGGGGTTTTCCAACATTAGATCCGCAAAATGTATTGGTGGCTAATCCGTGTAAAAGATTGGCTCCACGCAAGAACAGAATCATATTGAATCAAATTTTGAATTGCTTGTGTAAATTCTCCAATTCCAGCTGGAATATTGCCGGTGATGCTATCACAGTTTGCTTGATTGCTTGGTGAAACATTCTCCCACAGCCTGAGTCGATAACATTTTTTAAAATTCTGATCACAAGTTAATAATATTACAGTACGAAAGAACAAGTCGTCAACTAAAAAAAAATTATATGATGCAGATTAGAGCAACATAGTCGTACTGTGAAATTCGGTGAAAGATTTGACGAACGGATTTTAAGCTATATTAGTTGACAATGAAAAATTATGACGACCTGAAAAAATCTTTGTGATGGTGTAATCACTACTCACGTTCAATGTTATGGGCGAACAACGATTGATGGCGTCGCAAACCATTAACTTCATGAGATCTTAAAAATCATTTTTTAATCGTTCACATTTTTCTTGGTTTTTCGCCGTATCACATATATCTATATAATAACAACTAATATTTTTTGTATGACACTGGTGCTTCATAATAGTATTGTGGCAATAACTGAGATTCTTCCGGTACATCGCCGCTGAAGATCTGACATTTTTTTGCGCTCTAATTTCAATGCATATGTTTCCCATGTGCCCAACACACTTCCTGAGTATTAAAATTTTGTCACATATCAGCTTAAGTGTACCGATGCAGAGACGGATCAGCAAGGACCGAAGTCTATTACCCAGCTGAGCGAGGCAGATTGGGAGGAAGGGTTCCCAGTCCGCATATCATATCATATCGAAGGTTTTAATATGGAACCCAGACATGATACCGAAGATCAGCCGGGGGTAACCCAGACAAACGATATTGGGTTATAAGAGGATGTTCGCCCTCTATCGGCACTGGATTATCATCGACCGCCCAGATGATGCTCGAGCAGACTTCCCTGGGATTCCGGTGATAATTTGTCACTGACATCTGGAGCCCGGTGCTTGAACAGCACTGAGCGTCTGGGTTGCCGGTGATAGTCAGCGGCTAAGCATCTCCAGACTGCAGATGATAGTCCGGCGGTAGCATCGATCGTCCGGTACCCGGACGGCATTGAGTGATGGAGGGTCTCAGGTACACCGTAGTTAGTTTGTCGATAGTACCGATTGTCAGAGGGTA
>SDVV010010221.1:0-16351 GCA_016164225.1 Gammarus roeselii
GCATACTATAGCGCCCTCATACACTATGGCACCCTCACACACTATAGCGCCCTCGCACACTAAAGCTCCCTCGCACACTATAGCACCCTCGCACAGTATTGCGCCCTCGCACTGTAAAGCGCCCTCGCACACTATAGCGCCCTTGCACACTATAGCGCCCTCGCACAGTATTGCGCCCACGCACACTAAAACGCCCTAGCACACTGTAGCGCCCTCGCACTCTATAGCACCCTCGCACACTATAGCGCCTTCGCACAGTATTGCGCCCTCGCACACTAAAGCGCCCTAGCACACTTTAGCGCCCTCGCACACTATAGCGCCCTCGCACAGTATTGCACCCTCGCACACTATAGCACCCTCGCACACTTTAGCACCCTCGCACACTATAGTGCCCTCGCACACTGTAGCGCACTCGCACACTATACCACCCTCGCACACTATAGCGCCCTCGCACAATATAGCGCCCTCGCACACTATTCCACCCTCGCACGCTATAGCGCCCTCGCACAATATAGCGCCCTCGCACACTATAGCGCCCTCGCAGACTATAGCGCCCTCGCACACTATACAACCCTCGCACACTATAGCGCCCTCGCACACTATAGCGCCCTCGCACACTATAGCACCCTCGCACACTATTCCACCCTCGCACACTATAGCGCCCTCGCACACTATAGCGCCCTCGCACACCATAGCGCCCTCGCACACTATTCCACCCTCGCACACTATAGCGCCCTCGCACACTATACCGCCCTCGCACACTATAGCGCCCTCGCACACTATAGCGCCCTCGCACACTATAGCGTTCTAGTTTATAATCTTAGTCCAGCAAATTGGCATATTTAGCAGCCGCAGCTACTAGTCTTGTTCACCAGATCTGCGAGTTTTTGTTGCCGGTAATGTTTGGTTGGTACTGATTGGGGGGGGCACTGTTTGGTTGGTAATGTTTGGTTGCGGTCCTTGGATCATACACATAATATAGAACACATAAGAAGGAACAATGCGACCCGTGCGTCTTGCACTGTGACGTCCGCTGGCCTCAATCACGTTGAATTTTTACTAAACATAAAAGTTCAAATGTACGATTGTTTTTTGATCAGGTTTGCATACCATGAAATGATGCATAGAAGCTTCCCGGTCATCACACCGTACTATACCAATATCGTAGTTATCATCACAGCCAACTCGTGAACCAGATATAGCAATGTGTATACTAATCACACGCTCTATCATCAGCCTTTGTACGTTAGGGCTTATTTGTTCCCCATCAAAGGTCACCGACCCTTACAATCAGTTCCAGCTTACAATCCAATATTATAACTGACGCTTAGGTTTGGATGCACTCTGGCAACTTGACACGAACCAATAAAATATCTGATGCGGCGATAGCATTTCACGGACGAGGTACGCACGCTGAGGAAATAAGTCTGATTGCCATGTCTCTGAGTCGTGAACCTTGGTAAAATAGCGGTATCCTTGTAGATAGCGTAAATAGGAAAATATATTGTTTGGTGACAGCTGATGATGTTCAATTGTTGGTAAGGTTAAATTAAGTAAAGGAAAAGACTGTTTGGTCAGAAAAAAAATATATCCTATCGTAATTTTAATTATCATGTGTTAACACAAGAGATGTAGCCAAGTGCATGTTTCAATCAATATCATTTTGTCCCCCAAGTGGCTAATCTTCTCACCCATAAACCTAGACGCATTCAAGTACACTTGTGGCTGAGAGAAGAAAAGTTGTTTCTAAGCGTGTTGGCTCACCGGCCCTTGGACAATACACAGATTTGAAATTTGATATTATTTGAAGTCCCGATATTTATACTGCAACAACTGATACTTTTGGCCGCACGACGAAGGAGGGTTCTTACTCTTAGGGCTGAGCCAGAGTGCCAAAAATCATTCTGCTGGGCTGAAGGACGAACTAGAATTTTCCTTGTAATCCACGATTTGGTTGACAACCACAAAGATCCCTTACACTAAACCAAGGTCTTTGTGTTCCTTTTACTTGCAGCAAGGATACACTTGGCTGAAGGACAAGAGCAGCAACGGAGACGACGCCCGTCGACACCAGACTCGACTCCGCGAACTGGGTGCCCTGGCGGAGAAACTTGGCTGTACCATCTCCCAGCTGTCCGTAGCGTGGACACTAAAGAATGAGAACCTTCACTGCGCTCTTGTGGGGGGTACCACCGTGCAACAGCTCCTAGAGAACATTGCGGCACTGCAGGTGGGGGAAAATGAGAAATTTTAATAGTAGTTTTTACCCGGTTTTAATTGATAGTCACCGAATAAAGTGTCTCATCTGCATCGGTCAACCAATAGCATTCTTATAGAAACATATACTTTATTAAAACATAGTTGAACAAGTTAAAATTAGGGAAGGAAGCGTCGATTAACGCGACCGAGAATTTGATCCAGTTCAAACGGTTGTCGTCTTTCCAACAGATAATCTTTTGAACTGTGAACAGGGCTATTTACATACTCGTTTCATTAGGAATTACATTGAATGGTCGGCGCAGTTAGGCCACTTTACAGCTCACCCATTCAAGCGTTTAGGAAGAGCCTGGGTACAGCTCACCCATTCACGGGTTTAGGAAGGACCTAGGTACAGCTCACCCATTCAAGCGTTTAGGAAGAGCCTCGGTACAGCTCACCCTTTCACGCGTATAGGATGTGGCCTGGGTACAGCTCACCCATTCACGCGTTTAGGATGTAGCTTGGGTACAGCTCACCCATTCACGCGTTTAGGAAGGGCCTGGGTACAGCTCCCCCATTCGCGCGTTTAGGAAGGGCATGGGTACAGCTCACCCATTCACGCGTTTAGGAAGAGCCTGGGTACAGCTCAACCTTTCACGTGTTTAGGATGTGGCCTGGGTACAGCTCACCCTTTCACGCGTTTATGATGTGGCCTGGGTACAGCTCACCCTTCCACGCGTTTAGGATGTGGCCTGGGTACAGCTCACCCATTCACGCGTTTAGGATGCAGCCCCATTCACGCGTTTAGGAAGGGCCTGGGTACAGCTCACCCATTCTTGCGTTTAGGATGTGGCCTGGGTACAGCTCACCCATTCACGCGTTTACGATGTGGCCTGGGTACAGCTCACCCATTCTTGCGTTTAGGATGTGGCCTGGGTACAGCTCACCCTTTCACGCGTTTAGGATCGGTCCTGGGTACAGCACACCCATTCACGCGTTTAGGAAGGGCCTGGGTACAGCTCACCCATTCACGCGTTTAGGAAGGGCCTGGGTACAGTTCACCAATTCACGCGTTTAGGAAGAGCCTGGGTACAGCTCACCCTTTCACGTGTTTAAGATGTGGCCTGGGTACAGCTCACCTTTCACGCGTTTAGGATGTGGCCTGGGTACAGCTCACCCATTCACGCGTTTAGGATGTAGCCCCATTCACGCGTTTAGGAAGGGCCTGAGTACAGCTCACCCATTCACGCGTTTATGAAGGACCTGGGTACAGCTCACTCATTCACGCGTTTAGGAAGGGCCTGGGTACAGCTCACTCAATCGCGCGTTTAGGAAGGGCCTGGGTACAGCTCACCCATTTACGCGTTTAGGAAGGGCCTGGGTACAGTTCACCAATTCACGTGTTTAGGATGCGGTCTGGGTACAGCTCACACATTCACGCGTTTAGGAAGTAGCCTGGGTACAGCTCACCTATTCACGCGTTTAGGATGTGGCCTGGGTACAGCTCACCCATTCACGCGTTTAGGATATAGCCTGGGTCCAGCTCACCTATTCACGCATTTAGGATGTGGCCTTGGTACAGCTCACCCATTCACGCGTTTAGGATATAGCCTGGGTCCAGCTCACCTATTCACGCGTTTAGGATGTGGCCTGAGTACAGCTCACCCATTCACGCGTTTAGGATATAGCCTGGGTACAGCTCACCCATTCACGCGTTTTTATGTAGCCTGGGTACAGTTCACCCATTCACGCGTTTAGGATGTGGCCTGAGTACAGCTCACCCATTCACGCGTTTAGGATATAGCCTGGGTACAGCTCACCCATTCCCGCGTTTTTATGTAGCCTGGGTACAGCTCACCCATTCACACGTTTAGGATGTGGCCTAGGTACAGCTCACCCATTCACGCGTTGAGGATGTAGCTTGGGTACAGGAAAAATACGCATACATTGTTTTCGTTTCACGAATACAATTAGTCTCCTGTTGTACATCATTTGCCAACCTTTAGAAGACGCTATCATGTTCGTATCCCAAAGTTGCATGCACTAGTAGTCAAGGTGAACAGTTAACGAGTGTCAGAATGCATCAACAGGACGTTTGGCCCAAAACAGAATGATTTTTACAATAACGGAAATAAGTTCTAAGTAGAACGTCCTAGAGAGCATAACGCATATGCAAAGTGGCTGTAATAAAGGATCAAGAAAGGGAAAAGTTGTATCATTAAACAGCATTTAACGATAGCGCTCGAAACCAATCAAATCAGACCCTGAATAGAAAGCCACCAATCCACGATGTTTTAGGCGAGATTGTCTCTGTTTCATTCCGCTTGAAACCAAGGTGACCGGTGCCAATACTGGACACCGTTTGGCATCGAGTAGGTACTAATGCCGGGTATCATTTTAATCGTTCCAGTGCCAATGCCGAGCATTATTTGAATCATTCCTGTGTCAGTGCCAGACACCATCTTTAACTCCTATACTTTCACTGATGCCTGGTACTGTTTCCAAAACATGCTACAGCGTGTTATAGCAGTAAGCTAATCAGCGACGATTCTAGTTAATTTTGTAAAGCCGTGATTTTTATTTTTGTATTGTTTTGCGGTTTACAACTTCATATTAAAGTTTGTTCTATTCTTCGACGGCTCTTTACGCAAAGAAGTTACGGGTTAAGTCGAGTGTGAAACTCTTACCAACGAGTTATGATTATTATATCTGGAAGCTTTTCGGAAGCTTTTTGTAAAACATGATACATGATAGCGATTAGAGGGATTTGGCGTTGTAAATTTAAATTATATAATTGAATTAACCGTACGTTTGTCAGACAGGAACGCTTGCGTCTAAAGCCATGCTGAGAGCCTCCAATCACCATGTTTGTTTCCATGAATTCGATTACTGTTCCTCTACTCAAACTTTTCATTAATTGACTAATGATGGAGATTGAACGGTAATTTCCATCAATTCACTTTAAGTTGGCCAATGACCAATGGGTCGGCAATTGCCGGGTCACTTCATGTTTCTTATATCTGCATCGTATCAAAGTTATTGTCGGCATTACACTGGGGTCTTAACTACATCAGTATTACCTTATTCAGGTTCCTTCTATACGTATTTTTTTTATCTTGTCCAGATTATTTTTTAAACTAGGTGGTTGCTACAGCATCGACGATGAGATCCACTAAGAATAACAGAACGTTAGCCAGCAAACTGCCCCGCGTGTAAACGATTGGAGCACAGATGCGTAGGACAAGAGTTCATAAACGTTTGGAGCAAAGATGCATAAGACAAGCGTTCATAAACGTTTGGGGCACAGATGCGTAGGACAAAAGTTCATAAGCGTTTGGAGCACAGATGCGTAAGACAAGAGTTCATAAATGATTGGAGCACAGATGCGTAAGACAAGAGTTCATAAACGATTGGAGCACAGATGTGTAAGGCAAGAGTTCATAAACGTTTGGAGCACAGATGCGTAGGACAAGAGTTCATAAACGTTTGGAGCACAGATGCGTAAGACAAGCGTTCATAAACGTTTGGGGCACAGATGCGTAGGACAAAAGTTCATAAGCGTTTGGAGCACAGATGCGTAAGACAAGAGTTCATAAACGATTGGAGCACAGATGCGTAAGACAAGAGTTCATAAACGATTGGAGCACAGATGCGTAAGACAAGAGTTAATAAACGTTTGGGGCACAGATGCGTAAGACAAGAGTTCATAAACGATTGGAGCACAGATGCGTAAGACAAGAGTTCATAAGCGTTTGGGGCACAGATGCGTAAGACAAGAGTTCATAAACGTTTGGAGCACAGATGCGTAAAACAAGAGTTCATAAACGTTTGGAGCACAGATGCGTAAAACAAGAGTTTATAAGCGATTGGAGCACAGATGCGTAAGGCAAGAGTTCATAAACGTTTGGAGCACAGATGAGCATTAAAATAATTCCTAAACGTTTGGAGCCAGATGCTGCATAACGCGAGTTCAAAGCACGGCAGGAACACGGCTGTCTTGTGGTGGGAAGATTAGACTCCTCTCCCCTCTGTGTCAGCCAAACTTAGCCACCCTCCTAACTAGGGGGAAACGGCTCTAGGTCTATACACACATACCACCAGGTGGTGCCCAAACTCACCTGGTATATAATGTAGACGGAAACAGTTCTAACGATGTCCTTTCACCTCCAGGTGGTGCCCAAGCTTACCCCAGAGGTGCTGGTGGAGTTAGAAAGGATACTGGACAACAAACCTGTTCGGCCTGTGAGAATATCAACGTTAGCGCAGAGATGACAGGAACTTGCGGCACAGGGCATCATTGACGATGATGAGGAGGAGGTCTGTTAGAAAGGTTGTTATTCTTCTTCTAACGTGCTAGAAAGATCCTTACTTTTTTCCAACGTCGTCATCGAGCATTATATCATTTAAGAACTGTTATTGTCGTTACTATTGTTATTAATAGCGTTATTATCACAGTGTTATTATTATACTACTGGAATTGTTCTTTACCTGTTTTTGTTGACCTTCTTATTCTCTCTTGATACCATTATATATTGTATGTTATTTATTTGTAATTTATTATTGATGTTTTCAGTCTGTCTACTTCACGTTGATGTTTATCGATTCACCAGAAAACTCTGTTTTTTTAGTTGATGTTAATACACGAAGCATCATGAGACATTTTCAGAATATTTAATTTTTTCGTATCGTAACGCACCTTGGTTATTATTCGGTTGTTTGCAGCATCGTGATTGGCGCTGAACCTTTGTTAGCGATCATTTATTCACTTCTGATTATATCTTAATATCGGATATAAACACTGGAGCATATATAGATCAGAGTGGAGGAGCTATCCTCAGCCATTCAAACCTTGGAATCTGTTTCCTATTCTCCTTTCCTCGGTGTCTCCGCTTCAGTATCTTCGTCTTGTTCATCATTTAATTTAGTCTACCCACTGTTTTTTATCTGACCACCTATTCTCGACCACTTTTGTCAAAATAGCATCGGGGAAGCCGATGCTTTGAATTCGAACATATTCCTCCTCGGGCGCTCATTTAACTAATAAAAATGTTTATTTTACTCATAATCAATTGGTCGATAGCTTTCGATGGTGGCGATATTTTCTTAGCAGCCATTACAATTTTACAACAATAAAAGATACAAATATAATGCAGATTAATTCATGTGAAAATTTCTTCTCCATGTCCATATTTATTTTATTTTAGACGTTAACAGAAGCTCCACGTGCGATAACAAACAATAAGCACCAGATAATGACCTTTTCAACACTGCAATAAGCGCCGGATAATGACCTTTGCAACACCGCAATAAGCGCCATATGATGACATTTTCAACACCGCAATAAGCGCCGGATAATGACCTTTGCAACAAAGCATTAAGCGACGGATAATGACCTTTTCAACAACGCAATAAGCTCCGGATAATGACCTTTTCAACACCGCAATAAGCACCGGATAATGACCTTTGCCACACCGCAATAAGCGCCAGATGACGACCTTTTCAACACCGCAATAAGCGCCGGGTAATGACCTTTTCAACACCGCAATAAGCGCCAGATAATGACCTTTTCAACACCGCAATAAGCGCCGAATAATGACCTTTTCGACACCCTAATAAGCGCCGGATAATGACCGTATCAACACCGCAATGGGCGCCGGATAATGACCTATGAGACACCTCTTACAAGCGCAAATCATTAACCCTTATCTACATGTCAAGTACGACCAACAGAAGTAGTTGGCATTCATAAGTTGCTATGGAGAATATAACATTGGTATTGCTTATTGCGCAATGCCACTTATTGTTTGAGCTCGTCTCATGCAAAATTTTATTGTATACTTCAAATCTAAAGTTCTAACACTCGCTATATTTTGAAGATCGATTCGGCCTCCTTGCTTTAATTGCATTTATTTTGCCAAATTCAAGCTTTTTTTATGTAACGGTTCATATGTTTGTTTTTTTATACTGCATCGTGTGTTATGAAGTATTCCACTCTCATTCCTATTTAGTAATAGAACTTTTTCAAAATATATAAAAATTAATCACGGTGTTGCAAATACTTTTAGAAATTCGTTAGAAAGTTGCACTTTATTCTAAAATGTTGGTTGGTAACGTGTGACATATATACTGTTGGGTCCCATAAGCAGCTTAGCAATGAGCCACCTAAATACCGTAAACAGCATCTTTAATTGCAAAATAAACATCATCTCAAATGATAATTTGAGGAAACGTTCATTTTCACACTGGAAACGTTCTTTCCAGTGTGAGTGAGAGGCCCGAAAACTCTCATTTAGATTATTATCTACAATCTTCATTATTTAGCCAACTTGAACATTTATATTCTAGTGCATATTTCCACATCATTTGTATCCTTATGTTCCTCTAGGTAACCGATACTTCTGCCGTCCATACATCGTTTCTCTAGTTATATCGTTCCTACTACGTCGTCTATACTTACTTCCCTGGACTGATCGTCTTTCATCCTTGTATAAACCTCTAGAAGCCACCTACCTGCGTGTCTACTAACCACGTATACGCCATCATGTTTTGTGGTCCTTTAAGGGTGGTTAATCATTTAACCCGAAATGTGACGGGATCTTGACCTTGACCACAAATGCAGAAATTCAAGAGCAACAGGATCCTTTCATGTATTCAGGATTTTTATAACAGTATTTTTTCCTATATATTCAGGGTTCCTATAACAGGATCTTTTCCTAGATTCTGATTTTATTTGGCTGAAGAGAACGTATCATCCGTGAAGAACAAGTTGTTTATCGTAAAATGTGGTTAATTCAATGAACAACTGAGGATTTGAACCTGACCTCGCACGAAACACTCCTTTTCGAATAAAATGTGTACACCCTTGCAGTCAACCTATGTGAAAGTGTCGCACAGATATATCCTTCCTTTCTCGCTACTCATGTACAGGCTTTCTTTTCCATTAGTGTACCACGCTTAACAGTCTTGAAGTTCTTCCGTTCAAGAAACAGTCCAATATTGTTGCTGCTGTTGTTTCCTGTACCTACGTACGTATTCGACAATGTCATTTTCTCAGGTTATTTGCTGCTAGAGATCTTGTTGATTACGTCTATTTATGTTATTACTGTAGTCGTCACCATTTCTATGAGTAGACGGTTTAAGGTGCGTGTTGATCAGCTGTGCGTCACAACGATACCAGCCTTTGACCCAGTTGTTAAACTGATAGCGCTGGTACGAAGTGCATCTTATTTTAAGACTACATTAAAGTATATCTTGTCGGAGGATGAACATCTGCAGACTTCCCTTTTGTCTGAGTAGATCCTCAGAATAGTACTCCGTTTGCCAGAGTACATCTGCAGAGTGTTTTTGGTGTGCTGATTTTGAACGCTGGCGTGCAAAAAAAACACACCACCGCTGTTCTATCAACTTCAACAGTTGATGTAATATCCAGTCTTAGCAGCTCTTACAGGAAGTATAATATCCAGCCCTTCCAGCTACGACAGGAAGTATAATATCCAGCCCTTCCAGCTACGACAGGAAGTATAATATCCAGCCCTTCCAGCTACGACAGGAAGTATAATATCCAGCCCTTCCAGCTACGACAGGAAGTATAATATCCAGCCCTAGCACAGATATCATAATAACCGCCAGCCCTATCAGCGTCAACAGGGATAGGGTTATATCCAGCCCCATCAGTTTTGACAGTTTTATTGTTATATCCAGCCCTATCAGCTTCATCGGGTATAGTGTCGACTCCAGCGTAAGTAGTCATTTCTCTAGGCATTTTTATTATGCGATATAAGGCTTAACAAGAACCATTTCATTCAATTCTCTCGAAGCTCTCAGGTATAACACCACTAGGTAGATGCATACAAAATAATTACCGATAGTAATACTATAAAATATGAGCCTCATTATTATTGATTATTAATAAGCATTGATCCATTTTTTCCCCATTTACAGACCCGTAGAAGATTTCGAGTTTTATAGCGATCGAAGCCTAGGTCTGCTTCATATTATGTAAGGTTTTCTCCTCGTGTTTTCAGTGTGTAGCGCATTAAGGGGTTCACTTGTTAGCCATGCACTCTTCTAATGTAAACACATGGAAATGAACGACCACGCTATGCTCATATTCAAATATCAGTAAATATTTCAAAGGAATTTTCCGGAGGGATCCACTACTATGAGGATTTTTTTTGCGGGTGAACACAATTCTGTAATGTTATTGTTCTAGGACGGTGGTGTACGGAACTGGTGGGCAGAGCATTTTGAAGAGTAGTTGAATGTTGGGGATGTTAGAGATGCTGACATTGTTGCTGTGAGTGGCGGTGCAGCGATTCCGGTTTTGGGATCAATAATTGTCGCGGGCATTTGAATGGAAGAGGTGCAGAAAGCAGTAGAGGTGAAGAATGCAAGGAAAGCTCCTGGTTTGGCTGGCGTTGCGACTGAGCGCCTAAAGAGTGGCGGAGTAACGGTAATCCGTTACTAAATTTTTTATGTGTCGGATGTGGGGCTGATTGAGTGGCGCAGTGCTTGCTTGCAATTTTCCGCTGTACAAACAAGAAAGAATTAACAAATGAATGTAGCAATTCACGAGGTAATAGTTTGTTGTGAGTCGTAGGAAAGATGCACGGGAGAGTACTAATCAAGAGGCTTAGAGACAATGTGGGTTTGGGAGTGGTAGAGGGTGTGCAGATCAGATTTTTGAAGTGAGACAAGTCTGTGAGAAGTACATCGCGGAGAAAAAGGATGTGGTCTGGAAAAGGCCTTCGATAGGATCGACAGGGAGGCGTTGTTTTGTTTGAAGTCGGCAGAAATTTGTTAAGATCGGTCCAGAATTTCTATGTCGGCAGTAGAGCATGTGCCAGAGTAGGGAGTGAGGTGAGGGTTGGAGGTTCAGTAAAAGTGGAACTGAGACAACCTGCGTTATGTCTACCGAGCTGTTCAATCTCTGCAGGGATGTATTATTGGGTCTAGGTTCAGAGTTGTTTGGATTTGAATCAGTCCCTCCCTGACCACTCCATCCATGTTGAGATTGAACAACTTGGGAGATATAACGTAATCTGGTCTCTGATCACACTTTTGACCAGAATTCTGAGTTACGGGGTCCTGGTCAGGTCCTTTAACGCTTGAAGCGCTATACTTTTAAGAGCAAATGGGCGGTGTTGGCAGTTAGATCAGTTGCTTTTTCCGGATGATACGGCAATTGTGGCAGATACGGAGAGGTGATGAATGCTAGTGCCGGAGTTTGGTAGAGTGTATGAGAGGTGGAATCTGCGAATTGATGTTTGTAGAAGTAAAGTAAAAAGGTGTTCAAGAAATGACGATGAGAGCGAAATCAGTGTCCGTTCAAATCGATAACTATTGTAGGAAGTTTAGTGTTTTAAGTACCTGTGCTCTCATGTGGGCAAGACCGAACTAGGGAAAACGGAGGCGAAATCTAGAGTGAAGGGAAGGAGTAAAGTGATGGGCGCCCTAAAGAGTGTAATGAGCTGTAGGACATTGCGTAAGGAAGCTAAGAGAGGGCTGTATGAGGGGGTAGTTGTCCTTACTGTGTTCTACGGGGCTGCGATTCGGGGGGGGGGGGAGGAGAGCGGGAAAGAAAAAAAGGTTGAATGTTCATGCGACGAAATGCTTGAGTGTGACGGCCCGAGGGGCGCTGAGGGATGGAATCAATGATGACGTTGGTCGAATGGCGATTGGTGCACAAGGTGATGAAAGTGGAGGTGTGTAGGCATTGTACGAGGTGTGTAGGTGTTTAAGAGGTGTGCAGGTGTGTACGAGGTGTGTAGGCATTGTACGAGGTGTGTATGTGTTTAAGAGGTGTGCAGGTGTGTACGAGGTGTGTAGGCATTGTACGAGAGGAATACCGAAGCTTGGATGGATGGATTGCGTGAGACAGGCTTTGGAAGGAGTGTCAATAGCGTGGAGGTGGCGTGAGAGCGTGCAGTGGAGGTAGCGTAAGAGCGTGCAGTGAGGTGGCGTGAGAGCGTGCAGTGGATAGGCGAGAGCATGAGAGCGTGCAGTGGAGGTGGCGTGAGAGCGTGCAGTGGATGTGGCGTGAGAGCGTGCAGTGGAGGTGGCGTGAGAGCGTGTAGTGGAGGTGGCGTGAGAGCGTGCAGTGGATAAGCGTGAGCATGAGAGCGTGCAGTGGAGGTGGCGTGAGAGCGTGCAGTGGAAAGGCGTGAGCGTGAGAGCGTGCAGTGGAGGTGGCGTGAGAACATGCAGTGGATAGGCGTGAGTAGACAATGATTGTGAATAGATGAGTTTCAACGCGGCCATGATGCGCTTTCACTCTGGGCATCTCGTTGAGAAACAGGATGGACGTGGGTGGGTAAGGCACATCAATTATGACGCAGCAAGAGTAAACAAGCGAAAGGTCTCGAGCCCTACTGCTGATACTAATCTCGAACCTGATTCCTAACCCCAAGTGTGTGATGCGGGATCCTGCTTAAGGGCTAAGTTATGATATGTGTGTGAGTGCATGAGAAGAGTGTGATGTGCGTGTTGCCGTTCTGGAGGATTTGGCCTTGGTCTGTATCTGTATCTGTACGCTACAAGTTTACAGACGGAATTTAGAAAAGATTCAATTGGGTATTTTATTTATTATTTAATTGAGCTCTGAACAGTTTTTGTTTTTGTTTTTGTGGTATGATGCAAAATAAGCATGCCGTCGCTGTAGTGTTTACGACACGATTGCTAGAAAGTAAGCTTAAGTAGCTTGTAATATTTGATTTCATCAAAACTACCTTAGATTCGTTGAGATTTTTATTTCAAGTTTTCAATGTGTTTGAAAAAATCCTCAATATCGTCGATTTCCTTCAAAGGATGAAGATGTCTCCTGAATACTGAGATTGTTGGTTACGCACGCTGTATACCACCAAACTCATTATAGATGAGAATGGGAAATATGTCAGAAGCCGGTAAAACCATACAGAGTAGCGTCTTAAAGCCCGACCAATCTTTGTCAAAACAGCATACCGTTCATATTGTTATGTCAACATTATATTCTTTCCATACCGTATTTAAAGTATATAAGGAGAATGTGAGCAAACGAGTGCATTCGAGGAATATTCTTCAGTAACCTCCCGTTTCTTTTTTGTCCTTTAATTCTACACCTCTACAAGTTCTACACCTCCACACCTCTACAGAGATGATACAGACCATCTACACCTCCAACGCCATCTGCTGGCCACTCCTTGCGATCGACCAGATCCGATTGTGTTGTTAAGATGTACAAAAGATGGCACAAATTATTTACTTTTGAACACCTGTTCCTCTTTCTCTTGTAAGTCAATTTGTGTTTCTAATTTACAAGCAACATTCAAAGAAAATATGTCTTTTGTTTACGTCCTAGATTTTCTTTTTTTTTACTATTGGGAGCCTCTGCATTTTAGTTTATTTCTCGATTGTATTTGTTGTGTTGTTACCAGACACAGAATGTGACTTTTTTAATGAGACGATTGAAAGAATGTGACGTGCGCTTTAGCACTTTGTTAAGAATTCGACAGCCCGATGGGTTCTCAGCGAACATTTTTTGTCGTATTTTGTTCCTATTTCCCCCTTATTTCATATGTATTTCCTAAGTAATCCACGAGCTGTTGGTTGTGATGGAACACTTGTTTCAATTAGAATAACATTCGATGGCCAACGTTGTTAACTGTTTGGTAGGAATACCATACGTAACTAATGTTCCGCTTAGAATACCATTGCGCTGCCAACATATTTAACCTATCATACAATCCGTCTCGTAATTGGTGGAAAAATATAATCAAAATAGAGGATTTATGGTTGTTCGGTAATCCTCTACAATTCATTGAATTAAATGCTGTGTTAATCATAGTGTCTAACTGCCTGTATGTACAGTATGTCCGCCACACTCCTTCAGTATTACGATGATAGTAAATTGGAAGGCCGGATCGGAATGGGAGAAAAAGTCGGCCCCCACAATATAATTCGTGGTATCACGAATACGCGATAGGACAACAACAATAAATGTTTGAAGTGAAGTATAAAGGACGTACCACAAATATTACAATGATGAGGAAGTGGGACACTTCTAGAAAAATCAATAGGAAAGTTCTACCAATGAACTATTTGTTGATCTGTCTATATCATAATTTATGTGACATCTGTCCGTCCGTCTGCCTGTCCGTCACTATCTGTAAGGCTTATAAGGACTATGCGAATAAACGAAGTTGAACGCAACTCTGAAGGCATGTTGGGTGGATCAGCAATCATTTTTGGACCCAAACGTATCAAAACCAAGCACCCAACCGCAAACTGTCGCCCTTTGCTGCGGAACTGAGGCTTCGATTAAAAACTTACTGACAGTTGCATTTTTCAGTTTTCTGTTCACTTTAATTCAAACGCCAATATCGTGGAGATAAAAACTACGAAAGCTAATAATTTTAGGATGTTTTTTCTTAACAAAACACACGGATTGATGAGAAAATAATTTTCAGAGCCTCCACTAAAGAAAGGCATTTGGGGTTTTCGAATTTCCACAGCGGAAACATATTTCTTGTATCGCGAATACGAATCCTCAGGCTGCTCGTGATTTCCTGACAATCCGAAAATAGTGCTTCAAAACAAAATATAATATCCGTATCACGGTTACTGCCCATTTCCTGAGAAGGGTTGCACCTCGCTATCTGCCATTGGGGTAACTTAATTCAATCTGATCGGTAAAAAACACTAAAGCATCAAAGAACATAAATTGATTATCTTTAAGAAGGCTTGGTGGTATCTGCACCAGAGTAAAGGGATCGATTGTACACAATTCGATGGGATGCTTGGCCGGAATTGCAAAGGATTTGAATAAACACTGCTCATTCTGTCCATGTACGTACCCAAACAATTATTAATTACACATAACCGTGCAATCTACTATACAAATCTTAAAGTGTTCCTTCAGTCTGTCTGTCTGTGTGGAAATCTATGTCATTAACTTGATACGCAATTATTATGAATGTCGCGTGTGAATTAGATAAAAATACTAAATGTTATTTGTTGCGGCGTGAACATATACCCGAACATTCTAGTGCTAAACAAAGTAATATTTAAGCTAATCGCATTTATAATACGGATTAGCTTCAGAAGCCCTGCAATAAGCTTATCAGCTTCTCTTAGCATAAATAAAAAGCGGAATAATGACCACGGCTGCTTACATCCATCAATCTGCTTGGAGCTAATGAAATTCAATCCTAATTAAGATAGTCCTATTTTTGCTATACAACTCTTCAAGGCCATTATAGCAACACCATTTGGTGTCGATAACGATTTAATTTATATTCATATATAAAGAAATGTATAAATTTTATGTAGTTGCTTCATATCAACTGCTCTGCGTTAGTACGTAGACGAATTATTATAGAAACTTCTCACTTTGCGCCAATTCATGAACTTCCTGCCATTTTATCCGCTAAGCTCGATCGTGTTTAATTACTATCTAAATAAAGTAGGACATATTTTATGACCTAAAAAAAATAACAGAACAATCCGTGACACCTAATTTTACTTTGTACAGTTGGCAGAAATACTTTTTTGGAAAACGTGTAGGAAGCTTAGCATTTAACAAAAGCTGTTCCGATGTGGAAAAAAAATGTTCATTCAGTCAAGCACAAACATATCAAAATGGGTTTTAGACGCTCTGTATTTTACCAGAAGTTGCAGAATTCTAGTTTCAGAGGCAGTAGGTTTGATTTAACGCTAGCTGGCCAATGTGGTTTGATATTTATAACGTCGGCGGGAACCTCCGCCCTCTCAACGATGTTTTAATCGTCCAATTGCCTTTGGCCTTTGTATTTTCAGGCTTCCTACGCAAAAGCTTTGCACGGAGTATTCGTTCTTCTGCAAAATGTAACCTTCGTTGTGGCGAGAGACGTCGCATGTCTAGGTGCTCGTTTACACTAGGCTTCACGATGCGGTGAGATGCTTCGTTACAGTTCATGATTGTGCTCGATGAATATCTTTAGTGTTTCAGCAAATTTGGTTTGGTTATGCTTCAGCTGTTGTAAAATCAAGGCACATGACGGCTATGATGGGAGGTTTAAGGCACACGATCAAGGCACATGACAGCTATGATGGGAGGTTTAAGGCACACGATCAAGGCACATGACAGCTATGATGGGAGGTTTAAGGCACACGATCAAGGCACATGACAGCTATGATG
>SDVV010010222.1:0-16351 GCA_016164225.1 Gammarus roeselii
ATAAATAACATAAATCCTAATTCCTTCATTAAATCCTTCACAAATAACAAACATAGAGTCACTAATATATATATACAAAGAACAGCGTCCGAGTCACTATCAAATAACAATCATCCTAAGCAATACATTCGATAAAAAAGATTCAAATATCTTACCATCCTAATTCCTACACAATTAACATATATCCTAATTCCTTCATAAATAACATATATCATAATTCCTTCATAAATAACATATATCCTATTTTTTCCTTCATTAAATCCTTCACAAATAATATATATAGAGTCACAAATTATCCATTGCCGTTCTTGTACAGCGTTTCGATTGCCATTCTTGTACAGCGTTTCGATTGCCGTTTATGTACAGCGTTTCGATTACCGTTTATGTACAGCGTTTCGATTACCGTTTATGTACAGTTATACACTACTATTGTCGGTCACCTTTCTTGAAGATTGCCGTAACGTTTGCAACTCTCCAGTCTTCGGGGACCTCGCCACTCGTCATCGAATAGTTGGAGATGTGGGTTAGGGAATCCGCCTATTGTTTTCGAGTTTCCCTGAGACCTCTTGGTTGGTGTCCATCGGGACCAATCAATTTGTAAATGTCCAGTCCCTCAAGTTGTTTGACAACTTCCTCTCTGGTGAACGCAATGTCGTTGAGGCTGACTTCCCCAGCGTAAACAGTATCTCGTTCGTAGCCGGGGCCCTCAACTGTGAACACGGAACAGAAGAAGCTATTCAGGACACTGACCATGTCTACAGGTGACGTTCTGAGGACACCATCTGTATCCATTAGCGGACCAACTGAGTCCCTAGCAATTCTGAGCTCGTTGATGTAGTGATAGAAATCATTTAGGTTCTCTTTGGCGTTATCCGCAATATTTTTCTCTTTCGTGCGCTTAGAGGATCGGACTAGTCTAGTGGCTGTCCTACACGCAGACGGTGCAGTTCTGCCGCCTCTGCGGTGTCGTCCCTCATTCGTTGCGCATTTTGTTGGTCGCTATGATTCAAGGCTCTTGCATCTTCGACGTTCCACCAAGCGGGCCTGATCCTTTGAGCGGGATCGATTGTCCTCAAGGGTATACATCGGTCGCTGGCCTCGCGAACTCTCTCATTGAGGATGCGGCAGCAAGCGTCCACCGTACCTTCTCCGAGTTGTTTGATTAAATTAAGCGCACTTAGTTGTTCTCTCATCCCCTGGAAGTCTGCTCGCGCAAAACTGGGGCGGCGTATTGCTCCCTGGGGGACTGGACGGGGCACTTCGATGGTGAATTCTACCGCGTGGTGGTCAGCACCTCCTAGTTGATGTTGTCGACCAAGTGCTCCTCAGTTGACACGACTAGGCCCAGTATGTTGTTACCCCTGGTTGGTTCACGAACATACTTTGTCATGCTATTATCAGCGATAAACTCCGCTATAGTTTGTTGCCTGGGGCCTGTGAAGTTAGGCTCACCCAGTCAATATAAGGGAGATTGAAGTCACCGAAGATGATGGACTCGTGATTATTTGAGACTAGAGCTGGGCATCTTGTTCCGCAAGGGTGTGACTGTTGCGGTACGCCAATGCCAGCTTCAATGTCGCATGGGCCACTTTGATTTCTGCGTTGAGTATTTCGCAAGAAACTGTGGCCAGCGTTGCTCTAAAAAATGGATGCAGTATCTCCTTTATGTACAGCACGGACCCGCCCCTTCGTTTACTAAGGGTGGGTTTGTCCATGCCGAACATTTAGTAGCCTGTTAGCATCATCTCTGCTGCCAGGTTTCTACTCGGAAGATCGAGCCATGTTTCGTTTATGCCAATGACATCAAACGAGTACAGGGTCGCCAGTTTCCTCAGTTCGTCGAACTTAGGGGCATAGTACTGCGCGTTACAATTACTAGTAATTACTTTCGCCCCAATTGCTAGTAATTATTTTCGCCCCAATTGCTACTAATTACTTTAGCCCCAATTGCTAGTAATTACTTTAGCCCCAATTGCTAGTAATTACTTTCGCCCCAATTGCTAGTAATTACTTTCGCCCCAATTGCTAGTAATTACTTTCTGGCCCTTCACTATTAACGAGGCTCATCACGATCCGACACTCGTCAACAATTTTCACCTCTGGGTTTTCGAAAAATTGCTTGCTCGAGTCAGCGGTAATTGACGGTTTTGGTCTTCTCAGGAACACATCCCCCTTGGTTTCAGATCTTAACTTCCTTTGTGCAAGTGTCCTCTACTTTCCGTGTTGTCGCAGCCTTCATTACTCGCCTCACTCACCTCTCCCCCCCCAGAGCCATTCTCCCTCATGGGAGTGTCCTCAACTCCCCATGATGACGCAGCCTTCCTAACTCGCCCAGAGCTATTCTTCCTCATGGGAGTGTACTTTACTCTCCATGATGCCACAGCTCTACTAACCCGCCCCTCTTCTCCCGCAGGGCCGCAGTCAGTCTTCCGTCGCGATGCCCGCCGCCACCACCTGCCCGCGACCAAAACCCGCCATGCAGCTCTACCGACCGCCAAGTAAGATATCAGTATTAGGTCCAGTATTTAAAGATGGAGAAGACTGACCAGGAATATGATCAGGTGTCCGGTATGCATGGTGACCTCAACCATTGTATTGGCAGGGAGAAATGAGGAAGGGTGCGACGGAGGCCATGTGCCCGGGCTCTAGCTCTACTTGGCGTTTGAGGTTACTGTCACGGTCTCTGTTTGCAGACCATAGTTACAATCATTACTTCTAATGCCAGGTAAATACTAAAAGATGATTATTTTTGGTTTTATTGTAAAAGCTGCTCGGCACTACAACTCTGTGTCGAAACGAGCTCCCAAATGAATGCCATTCAAGTCTTTATCTACGGTGGAAGCTCCCGACTGCTCGCCTGAGTTTTTTAGTCAGGCGTTAGTAAACTTGGTCATAATTTGTTTTTATCAATGAGTTACCAACGCTACAGAACCTTGCATTTAGCTGATTAGAGAAAATGATTTTGCGTGGATTAATGTTGGAATCAGATACCCTGGAACAAAAGACACCAGATTTTTATGATTTTCAGTTTCTCACTTTGCTCTTGGCACTAGTGGAACTGTTAGGGTTCGTCTGCAGTTGCGCGCGAACAAGTTTTATGAGTAGCACACTTGCTGAAGTCAAGTTTTCTAGCAACCTGTCGACTGGACAGGGTAGGATCTTACTGAACCTCATAACCAGCAAGTTGATTTGACACTTGCTTCTCTGAGGCTGCACATGAAATTCCATATTTCTTGACATTTCCGACGACGCGTTGGAAAGATGTGGCTGATATTTGCTCTCCTCTCTTCCTCTGACTACATTTGAATCTCTGCTCAAATTTTCATTTCAACGCCGTTGCAGAGGATGTGTTCTCGTATTCCAGAATGATCAGGTCTGTGGTTCAATTGTGAAGATTACCTACTGAGAGACGAGTTCTGTGGGTAATTTTCCAGGCATGAAATAGCATATGATCCAAAATGGGTGACTATAGCAAAATGTCCAGTATCATGGGTACGATAGCATTTAATGTTTACCGTAGTGAGGCATTTATTCATTGAATAAATTGATTTCATAATACACACTCAACCACGTAACAAATAAACACACAACACTTCACTAACTAATTAAACGGTCGCAAACCTGTTCAGCGCACTCCTACTTGCCAGGCTTCTTCTCAAGCAATTACATAAAGCTTCTTAGAATATTGTACTGCCTGGGCTGACAACAGTCAGAAATGTCGAGCCTACAAAAAATTTCTGTGCTCAATAAAGTAATCCTCCGAGTTCTCTACTTGCTATTATAGTTCATATCTAGTATACTTGGAATTGCACAGCTAAGACATTTCTGCTCAAGACTTTACTCTCAAACAAGCACACCATTTCCCACCCGCTTGTTAATGTGACGAGGTTCTCACGTTGATGTTATCTGGCCAGCAGCACTAAGAGTGTCAGACGACTACTCGGTGAGCAACGGCTCCTACGCCTATGACACCTTCAACGGCACCGAGCACCATAACGGCCACGCTGGCAACGGCAGCATCTTCAAGCCCGGCCTCAACATCAACGCCAAGGAGTTCGTCAGCCTGTCCACGAACGGGTTCGCGGGCAACGGAGCCGCAGTGAGCTTCAGCGGGCCCAACGGCATGACCGCGGCGGCGTTGAAGCACAGCAAGAGCTCGTCGCAAGTTGGGGGGCCTAACAGGTCTCTGAAGGCCACCTGGCTTGGGAGCTTCTCCAGGACTGCGAGCATTGCCACCCCTGGCAAAGAGGGGGGGCGCTACAGCACCGGAGGGGGCGTAGTGGGGGCCCCGGGGTCCTCACCCCCACTGCGAGTGCACTTCATTGACGATACGATCACGTACGACCCCGACAATAAGGTGGGTGCGCCTGAGGTAGCTTCTAAAACTGACGAACTCGTGATATCCTGCGCTATGCAATACTGTACTGATGCACTCGGACGAAAACTCTCGTTGAATGCCTTGTAGTCATACTAACGGCTTGGAAGTCGTATGCATGCTTTTAAAACATAAACTATTTATTTTGGCAAGAAAATAGTTGAAAGTTTTTGACCGCCAGTCATCGATGTCACTCTCGTATACTCTTTTCCTGCTAGCTGATCAGCTATCCTCTCTTCTTTCTCCTTTTTACCCTAAGAAGATACCATTATTGGCGTGCCAGCCCCATTGCTCCCCACGTGTTAACGCCCAGCCAATACTAGGAGGCTGCACTTACTGGCGTGCTAGCCCCATTGCTCCCCACATGTTAACGCCCAGCCTATACTAGGAAGCTGCACTTACTGGCGTGCTAGCCCCATTGCTCCCCACATGTTAACGCCCAGCCTATACTAGGAAGCTGCACTTACTGGCGTGCTAGCCCCAGTGCTCCCCACATATTAACGCCCAGCCTATACTTTTTTTCTCTTACTGGCGTGCTGGTCGCCACGCTGCACACAGTCTCACGCCTTGTCTCCATCACAGGTCGGGATGATCCAAAGATCTCCTACCACCAGCAACTACCTACTGGCCACCTCGCCGGCCATCATCCCCATCAAGAGGTCCAAGTCGCTCGGATCGGCTGCTGACCTCGCCTTGCAGTCGTCCCTCACCAACGGGGGCACATCTTTGTACTCCCCCTCTGGGGACACCGCCGTCAGTGCCGGCACCAACGCCATCACTGACATGGCGCCCTTCACGGACGATGTCACCAAGACGCTGCAGCAGGTGCGAAAGGGGGGTAATCTGAAGTATATTAATTTGCTCAAGGCTTCTCCCCGACAGAGGTTTTGATGCATTTCATGCGGATGTCATCATTGCAAACAAGTTTTGCGCTCATATTTTTTAACTCGCTGTTCCCTCCTCAGGTGCTTCAGTCCCCAGACACATCCAGCGCCCGAGTGGTGATGGAGGCTGTGAGGCAGGTGTTCAACAAGCTGTTGCAGGGCGCACGTTACGCGGAGCCTGCGGCGCGTTATTGCATCGCCGCCATAGAGGTGAGGGCTGAGGGAGGGATTTTGAAGTGGCTTCACAGGGATGGATGGTTCAAGCTGCACGAGTAGGATAAACAATGGAGATTGGACATCATAATTTTTTGAATAATCTATAGAGAAAATGTTCAGTAATGATACCCGAAAAACCATTGGGTGTCGTTGCACAGTAAAGTTGGTTGGCTTGAAGGCTATGGTAATATTCCCTGCTGAGGAAGGGTCCGAACTTGTTGAACTTCTCACCAGTGGACTATCCGCCATCTCTGGAAGTGAATGTTAATACACTGCGTTGAATAGTCCAAACGAAAAAAGGACGCAGCTTCGTGGGGTTGATTCGTAGCTATTGTGAGACAGTTGGGAAGTACATCGCGCCCACAAATACGTTATTTCGAGCAGTTTATTTGTAGTTGGGGGGGAAGAAATGTGAAGTTCAAGCAGTTGAATGTCTAACATCTTCAACATATGTAAGAGTTGAACAACACTGAAACAAATTTGGTAGACGTCGAAGTGGTAACTTTGAGCTATTGAAAGAATTGCGGATTATTCCTTTCTAGGACGCAAGTAAAGAACCGCGGTAATTAACAACTAAACATGAACAACCTTATCGCTGGAACTGGCTTCAATAAAGCTATTATGATTGTGACAGTACAAATATAATGCTAATATATAATGAAGGGAAGGAACACGTAAATTTGTGTAGCCTAGGTAGATAAACTCGTGGCTCTTGCCGCAACCATCGTCTAAGGTAACGTTGGACATCCAAAAGACGTAGACTATCCTATATGGAAACCAATATAATTGTATCCAGTTGAGTCACTCGAATGTAATTGAATCTTGTCTTAAGCAACTCTTCCTGCCGAAAACAGAAGGAGAATGAAGGAGAGACGTTCCTTGAGACTCTCCTGAACACCTGCCAGGAGTACTACCAGGAAAGGGAGCGGCTGCTACGGCCAACCCCTCCCAACCCTTCCCGCTCCACCTCCGCCCCTCCCGCCACACACACGCGTTGGATCGCCTACATGACCTTCCTGCACGAGATGTACACGCAGGTAAGGGCCACAGTGGTGGATGTTGGACTCAAGAAAATGCTTTGTTCTGACCAAACCAAATGTGACATTTGACTGTCTGGTATCTGTTACCAACGGTCGAGCATACGACTTATTTTGTGTTCGACCAAACAATATTATTAAATGACGTTATCTGGAGCCAATTTACACTGTTGATTTGTTTTTGTTGCACCCATCTTTTTCCGAATGCCACTTCATGATCTTGCGCATTATCTTTTTCAGAAAAGCAATTAAAATATGTTTTAATTTTAAAGCTTCAATTTCTATAAGTTACTGGTGTACTAAGTGTCGTTTATTTACTGGCCATATATTCCATACTCATTCATGTTCGCAGTGTATGTTGTTGTTTCCTTGACTCTATTAACCTCTCCTCTTAGCCGATTTTTGAACAGGCGCTTCTAAGCCAGATTCCACTGACATGAACTACATATCTTCCTTACACTAAACTCTCGTCTCTTGCTTTGCTCCTCACCCTGTCTTGTCCCTCCCTCCAGGTCAAGCGTCGCCAGCGTACTGTGGTGTCTGCCACCGCCCCCGGTCTGCTGCTGCTGACGCTGTTGGCGGAGTGCTGCGTTGTGTCCCTGGAGGATCAGGCCGCGGGGGGCGCCAGCATGGCGCAGGTGAGCCGGAGAGTCACACTAATGGCGTTATATAGATTGCTGTAATTACCTGCATGAATTTGCTATCAATGTAAATTTCAGTGCAATATCAAGGTTGTGTTTCTACAAAGAATAAAAATGAAAAACTCACGCTATCCGTCGCGGTATTCTGGTGTTTGACAAAGTAGTCCTGAAATCTTGAATACATATTTGATGAAAGGTACAACTTGCTAGTGGTTCTAGTTGATAAAACTTGTCTGTGAGTAGTGTTTCTTTACATCACCAGGTTTTATTACCTACATTTACAATTCCTAAACATAATAGACACTGCGAAGGTAGCTAGTTACGTGCTTCAATCGAAATAGGATACTCAACCCGAATTAGTGACCCTACTACACGTCAGATTGTTTAGCGACGATGCAAGCCAGGAGAGATCTTGCGCTACTTAATTCTGCTGCTTAATCCCAGCTTCTCCTGCAGTGAAGAAGCCATGGATACCCACATTCATGTGCATGTTGGGTATTTTATAACCGGCGCAAGTCCATAAATGAACACACACCACTGAAAAAAGTGATGCAGTCTCGCGGGCGCTCCCACAGGTCACGCACCGACGTGATATGATTGAGCCTGCCGGGTTTAATGAGGATGCACGACATCATGACGCGCTCGATTGAATCTGGTGCGCCCCGTCACCGCAGGCACAAATCAGAAGGGCGTTTCTTAGTCTTAGTGTTGGTATTTGTGGAGAGTCGTGTGTTGCCTGTACCGCAGCCTCGATGTGTTGTCTGTCGGTTTTTGATAAATGTCTGTGCAAAGGGAGTCAAAGTGTGCTTCCAATGTGCTATGTACATTTCGGTGGGTTTGACGTAGGGTTCAGCAGGCGGTGGCAGGGATGAGCGGGGCCCATTATCTTGTTGAGAAATAGTGTCCCCCTCGTATTCAATATGGTGGATTCGAAGGACATTAGTTTCCTTGTGCAGGTGATGAACGAGTGTGGTCTGTTTACGGACCGATACGCATGGCTGTACACAGACCGCACAGCGAGTTTAGGAGTGTCGGCAAGGTGTGAGGACCAGGCAGTGTTAACGAAGGAAATGATTGATCGCATTTGTTTGAATAGTGTTGTAATTGATTCCTTGGAAGTGGCCGGGTCACGTTCAGGCTCGGTTTAACTTTACTGTTGATGTTTATACGAGATATCAACGCCATTCCTGCACCGTGTTACTTGAAGAATCGTGGTAGTGGGACTGTGTGGTATGGCAGTGTTAAGTGTGACAGATCGGATGTGGTGTTCAGCTTGGAGTTTCTTCCACCATAGGGGGAAGAAACTCCAAGCTTTGTCATCATGATTTGAGTTGTGGTGGTGACCATCGTTTATTTGATAATACTAATAGTTTCTCCCACGAATGCGCTTCACTGTAGTAACTATATAATAGAGTTAGCGTATTTCATGCCTAAAATGGAAAGAGGCATATGTGACTACTAACGATCCAATAGCACTGCGCTGTGATGGTCGGTGTACGAGCCGAAGGTGAGACTTCCCTACAATTTTATTCTTCTGAGCCAGAGATTCAAATTTTCTACTTTACCCGAGACCTATTGTCTGCCGCTCAAATTCCACCTCCTCCGTCAGCAGACGGAATGCCTCTTCTTCATCCTGACTGGGGTGGGCAAGGACATCGAGCTGGAGCTGCCCCCGCACATGTCCCGAGTGATGGGTGCCGCCCGTGACGCTCTGTTTGCGTCTGCGCGGGTGCCTGCCGTCAGGAAGACACTCCTGCAGCTCATTGAGATGAACGCCGCCAGCTGGCAGTTGCCCGCCCCCGCGGTCATGTATTACTACCCTGGCGTGGGGGGAAAGTGAGAGCGAGTCACCGGAGGAACAGAAGTGGCATGAGTGAGATATTTGAGGACTATCTCGGCGACGAAAAGGAATTTATAAGTACGATCGTGCATATGAAGATGGTTTTACCTGCTAATGGAGGAGGATATGTGACGTTGTCGCCTCTGTGTGCAGTCGAGACATTTCATGTATTAAGTTGCTGCCGCCTTCCGCAAGATATGGTCCTTGATACTGGGACTAGCAAGGTTCCATTCTTGTTTCTCTGTGGCTGGTGCTTATCGAACTCTACTTCAATTTTTGTGGTTAAAGCGCTAACGAGAAGTTCTTGTGACGGTGCACCTGGTGAGCCCCGTCCTTCAACTAAAGAATTGAAATCTATTTCCTTTCCATCCCACTCCGAGTAAATATCTGGAGCCAACACCGCGTTGGTCACACCTTTCTTTAACGTCGTCCGATCTGCCAATGTTTTGTGCGTGTCACCTCCCTTATGTCTCATGTTGTCAACCAATTGTTTTGTGAGCAACTATGGGCTGGATAATATCAGAAAGTTAACTTCTCCATCAACTCTGTGAGCCTTCCAGCGGTATATTGTTGATTCGGTGTGTAACAAGCAACGCTTCAATCTTGTACCATCACTCGCCAATTGATTGACGTCATCACTGTCGCCAATTGATTGACGTCATCACTGTCGCCAATTGATTGACGTCATCACTGTCGCCAATTGATTGACGTCATCACTGTCGCCAATTGATTGACGTCATCACTGTCGCCAATTGATTGACGTCATCACTGTCGCCGATTGGTTGACGTCATCACTGTCGCCGATTGGTTGACGTCATCACTGTCGCCAATTGGTTGACGTCATCACTGTCGCCAATTGGTTGACGTCATCACTGTCGCTAATTTATTGACGTGACTTGTGGCCTATCTATTTGGATGTCGTTTTTAAGATGCTTCAGTCGGTTTAGCATACGCCATCACATGATTTATTATGGAACAGCTTTTATAACTCCCTTTTTGCTCTATACCATCCGTCATAGCATTGTCTTTACCTCCCCGGACCTCTTTGATAACTGCCCTATCATGTTAATTGCCGCACTAAGTACGAGTCAGTTGGTTGTCAGCAGCCACTGAAGTGTGTTCGCCAGAGGCCGTAGTTTAAGTTGGTGGTGGGAGACTATTACAATTGTGCCTGCCAACTGTGATGAGGTGTACCTATTTAGCGTTATTGTTTTGTTGTTTTAGTATGAAAGGCATGACAGGCTTGTTCTTAGGTGATACCTAGAAAACTTCAGCGTGATTGACGTAGGTAACTTTGTCCTCAAAGACACTTGTTTGCAAAATATTCACAATTCATTTCCTAGACAACCGCCAGCGGTAAGGAAAATCGAGCCCTGTAGGAGCTGCTCCTTATCTTGATCAGTCACTGGACTTGAGAAGGTGACTACACATCTCGCTGCACTGAACTGAAGCTGGTCTTAGTTCTGATGTATATTTCTGCCCACCATTCCGCAAAGAGTTCACAGGCATGAGCATCACATACTAATACCAGCCTCTTGGTGTGCCTCTAGTGTGTGACGTCCCCTTCTATACCAGCGCTTTGGCGTGCTTCGAGTGTAAGGACTTCATAGTTTTTGCAGATCCTCTGGTATAAACGGACTCTCACAGATCTGAAAAGAGCGGTTAGGCGAGTTGCGTCGAGCAACAGGCTGATCGTCTCTTCGGAAGCCATTTTAGTTAATCAGGTGACTGTACTTCCACTTGCTATTATTTTAGCTTCGGGCTTTTTTATTTAATTACCTTTTGAAAGCAACTGGCAGTTTTCTCCCTCTCTGGATGTTCAGTTTCGTCTTTTTTGTTTTAGCCTGAGAATGTCTGCTCAATAATGTTCTACAGTTTACGTTTATGTTATAACCCGGTTAGATGTTCCAGTATAGCTTTTCCAATATTTGTATGCAGCATCCAGTGTTGAGACTGTGTCTAATAATCGAATTTCAAATTCATTTTTCAGCGGTAACTTTTTGCGACATTTTCGCCTCAAATGTAGACTGGTTACCGAATGCAGCGCACTAGAAAGCCTTCGCTCGGTAATCTGAACCGATCTGTAGGCTGGTTACAGGCCGCAATAACTTGACAGAAACTACGCTCCCACTGATCGGAGAGCTGCTTCGTGACAAAAATGTTACTCATCACTTTATATTATTGCATTGGGGTGGAAGGATGATTCATTTTATAGATCAATAACACTTTACTTCAGTATTTTATTATTTCTTGTTTCGTGGGCTCTATTATTTAACTGTGCCCTTTTTTCATGGTGATCTATTTTGTATTAGTTACATAATTATGTTACCGTTAGACGCCCGCAGGGGCCCTGCAGGTTGACGAGCGACGATGCAGGTGGCGAGCGACGAGCAGCGGCTGCTGCTCCTACTACGTTAAACCTACTCGGAATTTACGTTGAACCTACGCGGTATCTATGCTGAACCTACTCGGTATCTATGCTGAACCTACTCGGTATCTATGCTGAACCTACTCGGTATCTACGTTAAACCTACGCGGTATCTACGTTCAACCTACTCGATATCTACGTTAAACCTACTCGATATCTACGTTAAACCCAGTCGGTATCTATGTTAAACATACTCTGTATCTATGTTAAACCTACTCGGTATCTACGTTAAATTACTCGCTTTCTACGTTGAACCTTCTCTGTATCTACGGTAAACCTACTCATAATCTACGCTGCACCTACTTTGCCACTCCTCAATTGCCCTACGGGGGGAAGTATGCATTAACATCGCGTTGGGACTCCTGTTGAAAATGGAAGCAACTACTACTATTACTACTTTATATTGTTGCAATCCTGATTGTTTTTCACTCGTTTATGATATCACAACCGTCAACCCAATGGTGTAGCAGTATGGCTCTCGTGCCGGAACATGAAACTAATTCTGCTGAACATTACTTCTTTAATTTCTGTTATGACTGCGATTGTTTTGTAAACCCTCTCAACCGAATGCTCCAATTTAACTTGATTACAATTTACCCCCCGATGAAAATCTTACTGGTACAAATTACATTTTGGTCGAATTATTACTAGTTGCGTATTAAGTTTCTCTTCAGCTGTTATTTAGAGACTTTTAGCAGACAGGCATTGGGGTAATTTTCAAGTCTGATATATTGCACTCTTTGTATTTATTATTTTTTATTACGTTAGTAGTGTTGTATAACACGGCTTGCTTCACTTAGGCTGCTCTACAGTTATTTATGTTATGTTAGTAGATTGTTCAACACGTCTTTTTCTTCTTTCGGCTGTTCTATTATATATTTTATTTCTTTAATTTTGTTAATGATGTATGTAATATTCAATTTGCAGCTGTCACTGTAAGCTACAGTTATGTGATGTTACTCAAACGATCACTGCACGAGTTTGTCACGAAGACTTCGTGGTGTTGGGCGGCCGGCCTTTCATATTCGAATGCCTGACCCAAAATTTGAAAAAGTGCATCCTATTGCAACCCACTAACTCTTTGAAGGTACCGCGAGTATTGTACTGAAGATTGGGCACACTGGTCTCTATTTTCAGCGCAGGTAAAACGCTATTTCAGTGGGCAATTCAGCTAAATTTTTGTTCAATCTTATTCGGGCGAAAAGGAAATTGATGCGAACTCATCTTGGAAGATCTCGACCCTCTAACGTGTGTGGTCAAACAATTCATTTTGGACTTCAACCCTCTTGTGCCTACTGCTGCTCTCCTGTGACATATCCCTCTGAAACCTTTAGACTTTTCAATTTATATGTGCTAGTAGCCCTTCAGGAAAAATCTTTGTTGTCCACTGCCTGGCATGAACTGTTCTATTGTAGCGGTAGAAACCATATTGAACTTTATCACGAGGTCCAGAATATATTTACAAGAAAATACTTCTTATGTATACTGTAGTGCTGTTTGTTTTGTATCGTCTATATTTATGTTATATGTTATTTATTTGTTAGTTATACGGTGTAGTGTCTTATTAGACGGTTAGTTCAGTTCTAATAAAATTTGATTTGATTTAAATATATTGTTTTGTTGGTAGGTATAAACGGTCCATATGAAATTCGGATAAACCTTACATGTAAATAAATGATGAATAAATATTTATAAGATTTCTTAATTAATGTATTATTTACACCTTTCCGAACGAAGGCTAACTTCTGCATGGCAAATGTCTACTGCAGAAAGCCTTCGTGGTGTTGTCAAATGACCAAATTTGAGTCCTTTGCCCAGCTCCCAGAAATGTTGCTGCTGATTATCTCCTAATCAAGGACCAATACGGATTTAATATACCTTGTATGAGTAATAACGTTTCGCTTCCGAATCAGACTAACTCAACCGCCTGCCATCGAAGTGAAGTACCATTGAGAGTCCAATTTTTTTCTCATTTCAGTGTAGAGATTATTAGTATGATCATTTTGAGATTGTCTTCTCGACGCCATGATTGATGTATACGAGTGTAAGGCTCTACTTTGTTGTGAGTAAGATTGTCTAATTCTCGCATCAATGAGGCAGACATAAAATTCATAATTTTGCCTAGGAGATGGCCGAGGACATCTTGATGGGCAATTTAGTATATCGCGTTGAACAAATGATTTAATCTTGAGTATTGTATGAGTAGAAGCAATTTAATAAGCTGCGTCAAAGAATTAATTTAATGTTAGGTATTAGACGTGTGGGAACAATTTCATGCGCCATCTCGAGAAATGATCGAATCTCAAGTATTTTATGAGTAGAAGTAATTCATTTTGCCAATCCTTGGAATATGATTGATCTAATTGGGAACAATTGTCTCAAGGTGTAAGGTCTTTCGCGACCTAATATTTCATTCATTTCTAGGTTATGCCAGGGAATAACATGTTTGAAATGTCGATGCGATAACTTAGAAGTTCGTCCACTTTTCAATCAAAGACTTGAAATAGGAAATATCGGATGATGAACAGCCGAGGCATTGACACCTAATAACCTTCATAACTATTTCAGATCCAATTTCAAATCTGAATTATTAGTCTCAGGGTACAGCAACAAATAAAAGTACACTGCGAACTAGGATAACACTGTGAACACCAAAATCACCACATATATGTATCTTTTACACGATTATCTGCTCGTTCATTCTGTTTATACGTGTTTGCTAAGTGGCTCACGATAACAGCTTTTGACTTGCCAAATTGTAAATGAAGCTGCAAACTCCTGATTAAAGCCAGCTAAAGGAGTCTCCCCGCCTGATGTAGAACGCAAATTAGACCATGTTTACACCGCAAATAAAATTTTAAATGACTTCGCTCCATAAACAATGCTAAGATTGTGATGTACTAATAAACTGCAACACAACGTGATCAGCACAAGGGTTTTGCAGATCTGCGTCCTCGCGGACTCCCACAATTCATCGTAATCTCTGCATGTGTAGTGCATTATGGACGAACTTCGCGCCAACCACAGCGGCTGGTAGAGTGTCCCAACCTCCTGATGACCATTGAGGAAAGAGTCGTCAATGGTGTTAAGGTGACATCTGCGTCTTACTTTGAACTCTTGGAGTTTGCTCCCCTTACTTGGCTTCGTTCTGCTCACTTGGCTTAGCTTTGCTTACTCAGTTTAGCTTGACTCTGCTTACTTGGTTTAGCTCTGATCACTTGGCTTAGCTCTGCTTACTTGGTTGAAGCGCTGCTCATACTCGTGCAACATAGCACCTTGTCGCACACAGTGCTTTAGAAAGCCTGGTCACGCTAATCTCACAAGTGGCACTCGGCCCTGGTGGTTAAAACGTTCCTGGCTTTGATGGGATTAAACGAAGTAAAGCTCAATGTGTGGCCGCCTTTGCCAGATTTATACACCCCATTGAAAATGTGAAGGCTATCCTCATACGTATTGTAGATGGGCGTCAGTTTTCGTCAAAAAACATTGTGGACTGCTGTCGAGGCCGCCAGAGTCAATCCCTTCCTCCACAGTCAGTTGGGGTGGATGGATGATGAATGATTATCCATTATTCATTTCATAGATCATTAACACCTTATTTTAGAATTTTATTGTTTCTTATTTCGTGGGCTCTATTAGTTATCTGTGCCCTTTTTTCATGGTGATAAATTTTGGATTAGTTATGCAATTATGTAACGTTGGACGCCTGCAGGGGCCCTAGGTGGACTATGCGGTGTGTTAGTTAGTCTGGTCCAACTTACGGAGGGAGAATTTGCGCTCTCTCGGGCGCCTTATAAATGTCGGAGCACAGTTTGATGTTTTGATAGCTAAATGGTGAAATAATGTTTATGTTGATCTTAGAGAGTGAAAGTCTTGAACGACACTGTGCGTGGAAACGGACGACTCGAGGCAGTTTGAGGCGAGTGGAGACGAGGCGACGAGTCGAGACGAACAATACTGGTTGAGACTAGGTGACCCGGGAAGGGGAGGTACTCGGAAGACCCGCGGGACTCTGGGGGCTTTCAGGAACCCGGGGGACTTGGAAGACCAGGAGGATTTTTGGGGCCCCACTTGGACCCTTCCGGGGCCCTTTGAGACACTAGAGACTCTTTGCCCCCCCCCCCCCCTGAGAAACTTTGGGACCCGCTTGAGGCTCCTTTGAACCCTGGGACCCCTGCTTCCCTTTCCCCACGCTGTAAAACCCATACACAGACAAATGTATGTACGTGAAATGCTTTAGTAGAACAATAAGCCATTACAATCTGCAGATTACTGGCGCAGAGGGCAAGGGCCTGGTCGAGGTGTGTCGAGATCAGTCGAAACATGTTAAGGCGAGTCGAGTTGTTCGCGACGAGCCGAGACTGGTCGAAATTATTCAAGACATGACAAGATGAGCTGAGACGAGGGGGCTCAGGGGATTTGGGTTACCCTCTGAGATCGGTTGGGCTCTTTTGGGACCAGAGACGCCTCTGCCACCCCACTCCCATCCTAAAATACTTCAGCGCTTGGGGTGGATGGATGCTTATTCATTTTATAGATCATTAACACTTTATTTTAGTATTTTATCATTTGTATTTGCTTGGGCTCTATTATTTTTCTCTGCCCTTTTTTCATGGTGATAAATTTTGAATTTTATCATTATTATTATATGTATCGAGGTTGGTTGAGAGGAGGTGACCCAGGGAGAGGAGGTACTCGTGGGATCCGCGGGACTCGAGGACCCGGGGTTTCGGGAACCCGGGGGACTTGGGAGACCAGGTGGATTTGGGGTGGTCCACTTGGATCTTTCTGGGGCCTTTTGGGACTCCCTTGAGACCCTTTGGGAGCCTTTAGAGAAACTGTGGGACCCTAAAGAGGCCCCTCTGAATTCTGGAACCTCTGCCTCCCCCTCCCAGCGCTGTAAAACCCTTACACAGAAAAATGTTAGTGC